>AWOL01S0014531.1:183571-265520 GCA_000715115.1 Nicotiana otophora
AAAAGTAAAAAAAAAAAAAAAAGAAGTGCGAACGAGCGCCCCACGCTTCCTGGGGCACACTTTTCAGTGTCGTCAAAAATCCCCAACGCCAGCCCCAGCAAGGGGCGCTGGGCTGGGGGTCAGGTAAGATTTAATTCTTTTATTTTTATTTTTTCAGTTTCTTTGTTTATTTTTAGTTGACCCAACCCATATAACTCAACCCAATTACCTATATACACACACAACCTTACCCATACCCAATTAACCAAATCCTTCCCCCACCTAAATTAATTTAAAATAACAATTACCCAAAATCACTCTCACTCTCACCTCCGTCTCTCTGTCCGCTGCTCCCTCCCATTCCCGCTCACATTCTTCAACTCTTGTTGCTCACTTTCATATCAAGACTCAAAGGTATGTTCTTCTTGTTCTCTCTTTTCTTGTATCTTTCTTAGTGTAATTCTAGGCCTCTTTCTCAAACAACCCCAAAATCTCATAGATCTATTTTACATATCTTGTTGTTATGGTGATATGAATATGCCCGAATTTGGTTTCAAAAATTGGCTATGAAAGTTATATTTGAAGTAGTTAATTACAATTCCCTATACTTCATGTAAATTTGGGAGGGTCACCTTGCTCAACCATTATTGATATAAGAGAAACAAAATTGACGCCCATAAGGTATATGCTAAAAATCCAGAGAGAATAAATTGAACCCCGCTGAATTCTGAGTAGCCGAGTATAGTCGTATATGAGGTTGGGCGAAGTGTGGGATGTTTGGGGGAGTTGTATCTTATTGTAAACTCTTGTAAGTCATAGTTAGTGTACTATAGTAGTGTAGTAATGTTAACTTTAGCTTTGCTTGCTTTCACCACAGTTAAGTTACGGCCATGTTCAACTACTTGAATTGTATGACATAAGGAAGTCTTGAGTACCTATAGCCTTGTGATTTCACATTGGTGCATGTTGAAACTATATTGTGATTCTATTATACATAGCCTTCAGTTTTAAGTATTGGGTCATCTTTGCCTCTCACGATGACCTTAGGCAAAAAAATTTTGATTCATTCTCATCTTGTGTTTATCGTGTATAAGTTGCTATGGGTCGTGACGTTGCCGCCAAATGAAAAGGGGTGGGGAAGTCCTCCACTACTGCTCCCCCTCCCACAAAATGTAAGCAATATGAGGGTTCTTCCTGACAAGCTAAGGGAAAGCAAGATGCTAGCGGGTCGACGAGGCCACCACGGCCTCGGGTGGAATTAGTTCGAGATGCCTTCATCAAATGGCATGATAATTTTATTCCATATGGGAGATATGTCTCCGAAATGGGGATCAATGTAAAGGCTCTAGAAAGGAACTTCCCTGATGTACTTGGCCGGTTGGTAGATATGAAGAAGGATAAGCTCATAGAATGCCCGGGCCCTGCAAATCGAAGTATGGCACGAGAGCTATATGCCAACTGGAACAAGGGTATGTTCCAATCATGGGTCAGAGGAAAGGATATACCAATGGATAGGCGATCCTTGTGTGACTTCTTGGGAGTTGATAACAATAATCCACGGAGGCTGCATAAGTTCGTCAAAAGTCCACGCTACCAGGCAATACGTCACACATTTTGTGGCGCTGATTCTAATGCGAGGTGGACGCGGACTAAGGGAAATTCTCACCTTGAGATGCTCCGGTTTGACTTCAACAAGATAGCTAAGGTATGGCAAAACTTTGTGCAGGCTATATTAATGCCCGTTGATCATAACAGCGAATGCACTTGAGCTCGAGTGTGTGTGATCTACTTTCTGAAGATCGGGCGACCCATAAATGCGGGTGAGCTCATTTTTGGGGATGGCCCACACCCGCTTTGGAGGGAGGATCAAAAGGTTCTTCTTTGGAAACATCCTGACGCAGTACATGCTATCCCATGGGGTGATAAGTAGGGATGTTGACTACTTATTTGCTCTCTTTTACTTTAGTTTTAGCTCAAAAATGCTTAAAGATATTCCCGAAAACTGATAAAATATGCTTACTTGCAGGAGCATTGGAAAAAGAGACAAAACGATAAAATTCAACCCAAGAAGGAATGTTTTGGACAAGGACCAAAACCAAGCAAAAAGAGCAAAGTGCGGACCGCAAAATATTGAGTGCGGACGCAGACTATGAAGGACCTCTGACAGAGTTCCTTTGCAAAGTGCGGGCCGCACAATTATTGTGTGGCCGCAGAAGATGAGGTTCAGAGAGATGGAGTCTGAGTCCATGAAGAAGTGCAGACCGCACTATTATTGTGCGGCCGCAGAATTCAAGTGTGCGGCTGCACTCAAAAATGTGCGGTCCATAGAAGGTCCTCCAGTCAAGATCAAATTCAAGAGTGCTGCCGCACTCAGAAATGTACGGTCCACAGAATCTGAAGATGTGCGGCTGCAACCCAGAATTGTGCGGCCGCAAAAGTCCATCCTGTCAAGCCCAGCTTCAAAGTACGGACCACACACAAAATTGTGCGGTCGTAGAACCTCCGCAGGGGCATTTTTATTCGATAAATTCAGCTGTGTATAAATAGTTCTATTTGTCATATTTAAGTTAAGTTTGAAAGACAGAAAGTAGATAGTTGCTTTTCCTTTACTGCTTTGGGAAACTTTGTATTAGTTTATCATTTTAACATTGGATTTTCATCCCTTTATCATCTATTATGAGTTTAATCTTATTTCCGTCCTTAGTTTCTTCATTTTTGCCTATGAGTAGCTAAATCTCTAGCTAGGGTTGTGACCCAACCCTAGTGTGGGTACCTAATGGGTGTTTGATGTAAAGCTTGTTTAAGGTTGGGTGTATGATATTTAGCCTAGTTCTTGCTTGAATTTAGGAATTAATGATTGTAAATATTGATTCATGCCTAATTGACTTAGTCTCTACTTGAGAAAGAGAGAATAAGTCAAGGAAAACATGGCTAACAAGAAATTGGAGTGAACTCAAGAAATTGATAGCCCCAATTAAAGGGTTGAATCGAGAGATAGTAAGACCCGACTTGAGCATAATCAACGGTTTTGTGAATTACCCATTTGACTTGAGAAAGCGAATTGGGCAAAACCACTCTAACTACAGAAAGGTATCGAGTGAGTAATCACGTGTTTATTTCTATATTACACCCCAACCAATGAAACATGCCCTAAAGCCCACAACCAGTTAGGTAACCACCTAGGTGGACTTCACAGCCCTAGATATTTTATAAACTTGAAAAACAAAAACACCAAAAATATCGTTCTATAGCTTTACATTTACAAACAATAGCATAAAGTTTAGAAGTAGAAAGAAACCACCAAGTATGTGGAAGTGCATTTTAGGCACGTCATACACCTAGTCTAAGTATATACCTAATCCAATATAAGCTCTCTAAGGAATCGACCCCGACTCAAAGTTGGGTAATTATAATTGCATCGACCGCTTCACAATCCCAATCAGTGGTGTGAATTTGGCCGACAATAATTTTTGGCACCGTTGCCGGGGAGATAAAATGGATTTAGCTATATATTTGATTTTTTGTGTGACTTGTCTTCTTTTTCTTCCGAGTTAATAACCTTTTTGTGAATCTATTATAGGTACAAAAATGGATCTCAACAATGATCCTCTCGGAAACTTGCCCTTGGGAGAGGAAATGGACGATGACCAAGGTGATGAGGTTCTTCTTGAACCTCAAGAAAATAGGCGAGGCCGACCGCCTCACGACAATATTCCCGTCCCTCCCCCACCTCCACCAAGAGCGGCTCCATACCGGGTTTTTCCAAATAAAGGATATGCAGGTGCCATAGTCCCGCCCCGCATTAGGGCGGGCAACTTCCAAATCACCAATGTTATGCTCACATTGCTAGAGCAACAGGTATTCTTCACCAGGGCTCCGAGTCAAAATGCATGCAACACTTGAAGGGGTTTATGGACACTTGCTGGGGGAGTAAACAGATTAACGTCTCCGAGGATTCTCTAAGGTTGAGGTTATTTCCCTTCTCTCTACGGGGGAAAGCCTTGGATTGGTTAGAAAGATTGCCAAACCATTCTATCCATACATGGGATGAATTGGCAGAAATATTCATTGGCAAGTTCTTTTCTCCCGGGCATATGGCTACTCTTCGAGACGAGATTCTAGTATTCAAGCAAGAACCCAATGAGCCTTTGCACGAGATTTGGGAGAGGTATCGTACTATGGTGAAAGAGTGCCCGAATAATGATATGACTGAGGCTATAATTCAACAAACCTTATACAGGGGGATCAATACTACCAATCAATGCATGATCAACCAACTTGTTGGTGGGAATTTCATGACAACACCATATGCCGAAGCTTGTGAGATTTTAGATGAAATGGCGGGTACTTCATCGACATGGAAAAGTAGAGCTAATGTTCCTCAAGGTGATCAAAATGTGATTTACCTACACAAAGAATTGCATGATCATGGGCAAGCAATTGCCGAGTTGACCACAACAATGCATCAATTAGCAAAAGGTCAACTTCAACAAGTTCAAGGTCTTAGGCAAGTAAATTCAATGGAAGGTGTCAACATGATGGTGAACAAGCGAAGGCAAAAGGGTCAACAAGTGCAAAACCGTGTGGAACAATTTGTGCAAGATGATAGTGGGTTTGACCAAAACGAATCATACAATAAGCAAGAGAAAGAAGTGCAATATGTGAACAACTACCAAGGGGAAAGAAACAACTCTCAAGGCCGAATCAACAACAATGGCGATCTCAAGGAAATCAAGGAAAATGGAACAATCAAAACAACCAAGGCAATTGGAGTGGTGGTAACAACAATCAAGGTAATTGGAACAATAACAATAATCAAGGCAATTGGAATAATCAAGGCAGCCAAGGCAATTAGGGTGGCAACAATCAAGGATATTGGGGAGGCAACAACCAAGGGGGTTGGAATAATAACCAAGGGAATCGAGGGTTGGGCTTTCAAAGGCCCCCGATGAATCAACAACCAAGCAACTTTTCTCCTTATCCGTCTCATATTTCTAGCTCTTCCAATAATGAGATAGGATGGATAGAAAATATTTTCAAACAAATGATGTAGAAAAATGCCGACTCTGATGCTCAACTAGCCTCTCACAACACTTCAATTCGCAATTTGGAGGTTCTATTAGGGCAAATCTCGCAAGCTTTAAGCATTCATCCTAAGGGGGCACTTCCTAGTGACACGGTGGTAAACCCGAAGGGTGGGAACAACACGGGACATGCCATGGCCGTAACCACAAGAAGTGGAAAAGATGGGGAGGCAACAACCTCAAATCAAAGAAGAATTGTGGATGATGATGTAGTGATGCAAGAAGATGAAAATCCAAGCAATGTGGTTCAAGCTAATGAACAAGTGAGAATTGATATTGATGAAAATGTGAAGGAGACTCAAGAAGAAGTGAACCCGTCTACGGAACACGTGATTGACATACCGAAACCGGTAGTGCCAAAGGCCAAGACACCAATGCCAAGGCCTCCTCCTCCATGCCCTCAAAGGATCGCCAAGCAAAATAGTGAGAACTAATTCCAAGAAATTTATTGGCATGATGAAAAGCTTATCCATTAAGTTGCCATTGGTTGAGGAGTTGGAACAAATGCCCGTCTATGCAAAGTTCATGAAGGATTCAGTGACAAAGAAAAGATCAATGAATTGTGAGACTATCAAGATGACACAACAAGTGAGTGCTATTGTGAGACTATCAAGATGACACATCAAGTGAGTTCCATTAGTTGAGGCGTTAGAACAAATGGCCGGCTATACAAAGTCCATGAAGGATTTGGTGACAAAGAAAAAATCAATGAATTGTGAGACTATCATGATGACACATCAAGTGAGTGCTATTGTGCACTCAATGGCTCCAAAATTGGAATATCCCGGTGCTTTCACAATCCCTTGCACTATTAGGAGAGCCGACTTTGCCAAAGCTCTATGTGATCTAAGGATGAGTATCAACTTGATGCCTACTCAGTGTTCAAAACTTTGGGAATTGGGAAACCAAGACCCACATCAATAAGGTTACAAATGGCGGATCGTACTATGAAGAGAACATTGGGTATTATTGATGATGTGTTGGTTTGTGTTGATAAGTTCATCCTCCCGACGGACTTTGTGATTCTTGATTGCGAGTGGACTATGAGGTGCCTATTATCTTGGGTAGACCTTTCCTTGCTACGGGAAAGGTTCTTGTTGATGTGGAATCTGGTGAGCTCACCTTCCGGGTGGGCAATAAAAAGGTGGTTTTCCATGTATGCAAATCTATGAGGCAACTGAATAGCAATGAAGTTTGTTCATTTGTGGACTTAGTGACCGGGGTGATTGTTGATGATGCTAGTGCCATGATGAATGTTGATGCTATTTGGGAGTCCATATTGCTTAATCATGATGATGATGAGAAGGAAGGCTATGTGAAATTTGTAAATGCATTGCAAGGAATGGGATCATACACTTATGAACCTCGAAAATTGTCTTTAGATCTTGAGATGCAATGCACCAACAACTTTTCAACGATGTATGATGACCATCTTCACCGACATGGTGGAGAATTTTCTTGAGGTGTTCATGGATGACTTTTCCATTGTCGGAAATTCTTTTGATGATTGCTTGAACAACTTGGTTAAGGTATTGGCAAGATGTGAGGAGACAAACTTGGTTTTGAATTGGGAGAAATGTCATTTCATGGTTGAGGAAGGCATTGTCCTCAGCCAAAACATCTCAAAGCATGGTATTGAGGTCGACAAGGCCAAAGTAGAGGTGATCTCTAAACTACCACCCCCTACATCTGTGAAGGGAGTGAGGAGTTTCTTGGGTCATGCGGGCTTCTATCGCCGATTCATCAAGGATTTTTCCAAAGTGGTGAACCCTTGTGTAAACTGTTGGAGAAGGATGCCAAGTTCCATTTCAATGAGGACTGTATGAAGGAATTCAAATTGCTCGAGTTCAAATTGACTACTAGTCCTATTATCACCGCACCGGATTTGAGCTTGCCTTTCGAGCTCGTGTGTGATGCAAGTGATGTGGCGGTTGGAGCAGTTTTGGGGGTAACGTATCAACAAAATCTTTCATCCGATCTACTATGCTAGAAAGACCATGAATGATGCCCAAGTCAACTACACAGTGACCAAAAAAGAGCTACTTGCTATTGTCTTTGCTATGGAGAAGTTTCGCCCGTACTTGATGGGTACAAAGGTGATTGTCCACACCGATCATATGACGCTTCGGTACTTAATGAGAAAAAAGGATTCAAAGGCAAAGTTAATGCGGTTGGTGCTTCTATTGCAAGATTTTGATCTAGAGATTCAAGACCGTAAGTGTAGTGAAAACCAAGTGGCGGACAGCTTGGCTCGTTTGGAGGAGGAGGGGAGGCCACATGACGGCCTTGAGATAAATGATTCCTTCCCCGACGAGCAATTTCTAGCCATTTCAATGATCGAGATGCCATGGTTCTCCAACTTAGAAATTATCTTTTGAGTGGTATTGTACTGAATGAGTTCCCTTCAAACGAAAGGAAGAAGTCAAACGGAATTTCCTTGACTATTATTGGAATGAGCCATATCTCTTCCGGATTTGTACCGATGGTGTGATTCGACGATGTGTACGGAGGAAGAACAAGTGGAAATTCTTGTGGATTTCCACTCTTCACCATGTGGTGCTCACCATGGTGGAGCTAGAACGACAACAAAAGTGTTGAGTTATGGATTCTGTTAAACTACTCTTTACAAGGATGCTAGCGATCTCTTCAAGCATTGTGATGAATGTCAAAGGGCTGGTGGGATTTCTAAGAAAAATTATATGCACCTCACCACCATCTTGGAGATTGACATTTTTGATGTGTGGGGAATTGATTTCATGGGTCCGTTTGTGAGCTCTTGTGGGAACACTAACATTTTGGTAGTTGTGGATTATGTGTTAAAGTGGGTTGAACCCTTGGCTTTACCCAACAATGAAGCTAGAAGTGTGGTGGCATTTTTGAAAAAGAATATCTTCACAAGATTCGGTACTCCAAGGGCCATTAATATTAATGGGGGATCACACTTTTGCAACAAAGCTTTTGATACCTTACTCACCAAGTATGGTGTCACTCACAAAGTCTTGACCCCCTATCATCCTCAAGTAAGCAGGCAAGTGAAAGTCTCCAACCGGGGGATCAAGAGTATTTTGTCAAAGATAGTGAATGCTAACCGGACGGATTAGTCAAAGAAACTTGATGATGCTCTTTGGTCTTATAGGACGGCTTAAAAAACACTGATTGGTATGTCTCCATACCGGTTAGTGTTCGGTAAAACTTGTCACCTTCCGGTGGAACTTGAGCACAAGGCTATGTGGGCATTGAAGAAGCTTAATCTTGAATGGGATGTCATCGCCAATTTAAGGTTGGCACAATTGAATGAGATTGATGAATCCTGGTACTATGCTTATACAAGTTCGTCCTTATATAAGGACAAGATGAGGTACCTCCATGACAAGTACATCCGGAACAAGGAGTTCAAAGTAGGTGATCTTGTGTTATTGTTCAATTCTCGTTTACGAATGTTCCCGAGAAAGTTGAAGTCTAAGTGGAGTGATCCGTTTGAGGTTGTGAATGTGACACCCTTTGGTGCATTAGACTTGAAGAACAAAAAATGATGAAATGTTTAGAGTCAATGGTCACCGGGTAAAGCATTATCTTGGCAAAGTTGATGATGGCCAAGTTGTGGCATTAATTCATTTCAAGTGATTGATGGTAATCTGCGTCGTGCCGCAACGTTAAATCAGGCGCTTCTTGGGAGGCAACCCATGTTTCTTTTCATTTTTTATTTTCTTTTTTTAAGATATGTTTTCTATTGAGCTAACTGGTATTGAAGTGAATTGCAATAATCAGTGTGCATTGCAGGTACTGTGTTCCAAACAATTGGCCAAGTATTGAAAATATAAATGCGGACCGCACAATTTTGTAGGCCACAACAGAGAAGAATCTGCCTCCGCACAATTCTTTGTACTACCGCACAACTGGAGACCCATAAATCCAACTCTCTGAAGTTTTGAATTGCAGAGAAATTGTGTGGACCGCACAAATTTCTGCAGCTGCACTCACTTTTTTGCGGACCGCAGAACTTCAGCAAGGCTCGGGTAAAGAGTGCGGACCACACTCAAAATTGTGCGGCCACACTCAGCTTCAATTTTGACCGACTTTGGTCAACCTATAAATAGGACCTCATTGCACTATTCACAACTTTACACACTCTGAACTTTTGAGACCTAAGCAAGCACAGTGCACACAAAGTACCTCACACTTCACATTCATTTCATCAGTGTAGATTCTTACATGCACCCTTCATCACTGGTATGTTCAATTCATGTTTAGATTTTTCCATTTTTTTGTTTTTGTTCTTAATTAGTATAGTTATTTTTAGGCCTAAAATGTCAACTGTTCTTCATGTGTGCTTTACATTGTGTGGGTAATTTCATGTGTGTTCATTGGGGACTGGGTAGATCATTCATCATGTTTAATTTGCAAATACAATGTCTAAATTGTGCAAAAATTACAAAACCTAAGTCAGTGCCGTTTCATTTTTGACTTGTACGGCCGCACACAAAATTGTGCGGTCTACAGATCTTGAGTTAGGGAAAAATGTGATACATGAAAAGTGCGGACCGCACTCGAAATTGTGCGGTCCGAAGAAAAATTATGCAGTCCGGGAAAACATATGTGCAACCGCACTTTGGAACTTCAGAGAACCAGTAGTCTGAACCTGGTTTTGTGCGTCTGCACTCAAAATTGTGCAGTCCGCACTTCAGCATGTGCGACCACACTTTGAAATTGTACGGACTGCACAAGACAGCCTGCGGCCGTACTCAATATTGTGAGGTCTGTACTATCTCTTTTGTACAACTGATTTCTTGTAACTATTAACATGCTTCTGAACTTGAACTGACTTATGTGCTTCGTATTGCAGACAATGGTTCAATCATGAGTCATATTTAATACATCTAAAGGAAGGGGTGAACCCTCCCGAGGCCGAGGAAAGGGCACTCAACCTCTGGGAGTGCAATCAAAAGCAATAGGCAAACATCTGACCACTGGGAGAGGTAAGGCCACAGAGACCTCAGAATCAAGCTCGTATATCCCTTCTAAGGAAGCCTCTGGGGGACAGTCAGTGGAGGTACAGCCTGAGGCCCAGTCCCAACCACCACAATTCACTGGAAGATACCAACTGCACAACGAACCCTCTACCACAACAAGTTCTTATGAGGGTTCCTATGCTGGTAGCCAGGGTTCAGAGCCCTCCTCTACACACACTCCCTCTGCACCAGTTGCAGTAGATGATGATGATGTCCCTGATGATGGTAGGGGAGGTGACACTAGAGTGGACGGCCTAGAGAGGTTGAAGCAGAAGGAAGTTTGGGAAGACAGGTTCGTGAGTTTGACTGCCTTCACAAAGTTCAGAGAGTGGTGGCCCCAGAGATCGCTCACACTTGAGCGATAATTTTTGTTGAAGGATTTGGATGAATACAATCCAAATGTCCTTAAATAGTTTAGGGAGCGCAAGGGGTGGATGTGGTTTACCCAGATTGTTATGGATGCCAAAGAGCACTTGGTACGGGAGTTTTATGCCAATATGGCACACATCAAGAAGAGTACCAAAGTGACCAAAGTGAGAATTTTGAAAGTCACATTCGACCCAACCACTCTGAACACTTACCTGCGATTTGAGGAGGTAGAGGCAATCCAGTACATAGAGAAGCTTGCTATGGGTAATGCAGTTCGCCCTTGGCTAGCATAGATATTGGCATCACCAGGACCACCACCACTATGGATCACAGCGGGGGTTCCCATTGCACGGGCCACCCTCAAATTTGAAGCAAAGGGATGGAAAACTTTTGTGTGTATCCGTATTGACCCAAGCCAAAATGAGAACAATCTTCCGATTCCCCGAGCAGTTTTGGTGGCATTTATCATGGCCGGGTACCCAATCAATGTGGATGCCATCATGTTGGCCAATATGACAATGGTTGTCCGAAAAGGTGAAAGCTCCTACCCATATCCCAACACCCTCACAGAATATCTCACGGATGCAAATGTGGAGCTGAGGAGTTTTGATACAAACGTGCGGGCCAAGAAGCCTTTCTCATGGAACTCCTTGTAAGGTTCGGGAAACCCAAAGTTCAAGGGTAAGGTAACTGCCACCATTGGCCAGTCTGATGAGCCATCGGTGGCGGTTACAGATTCTGCTGCTAAGCCATCTACAACTTCCATGCCTTCCACAATAGTCGATCCTTCCACCAAGATAGCTGACATGCCACCACCTTCAACTTCTAGACCATTAGCATCAGAACCAGTGCCTGCCTCATCCACATATCCAATCACTGTGCTGTGCGTCTCAACAACTAGATGCAGACAGCTACTTCAAAACTGTCTAACATATTAAGCACTATTACAGCACAATCGTCTACACCAGTAGCACCACAGGTTCCTCCGTCAGTGGATGAAACATTGAAGAAGATCCCGGACAATTAGAAGACCATTATGGATACACTGGTGGCTCATGGGGGAGCTATTGTGGAGTTGGGTAAACAGATGAAGAAGATGATGAAATCTTAGGCCTCGAAGAAATCAGTGGAGAGATTGAGAAAGGAGGCGACAAAGATTGCAGCGGCTGGTGATTTACTATTTGACTTACTGATGGAGACAGATCCATCAGTACCATCAACACCATCAGCAGAGGCACCAGTTGGCCAGCCTGACGAGCCAGACCTTGCTACCCATACTGCCGAGGAGGATGATGAGATCCAGTTGGAGGAGAGGATGATGCTACCCATACTACCCATACCCATCCATCAGTACCATCAACCCCATTGTTCCCCAAGGAGAGGATGATGAGATCCAGTTGGAGGAGCCTGAGGATGGTGATGATTACATGCACCCTGAGACCACATAGGGAGTTTTCTTTACTCTCTACCCTCCTTTATTTTGATTTTGCTAAGCATTGAGGACAATGCTTATTTTTATTCAGAGGGTGGTCTATTTTGGTGGGTTTGATTTGATGACATTGGCCTCTAATAATTTTAATACTATTTTTCTTTTATCTTTATTTTCTCTTTCATTATGTATATATTCCTCTCTTTCTTTTGATGTATATATATTCTATTCCCTTGGTTTTTATATCTATTTGTCTTACTTTCAGTAGTTTATTTCATAGCTTCTTTATTTTTTTTTAACTTAGTAGTCTAGCTTCTTATTTATGTTAATAGCTTCTTTTTGATTCTGTAGCTTCTTTTTATGTTTAAGTGAGCTATAAGCCTTTGATTTTCTTAATACCACGATTCTTTCTAAAGGTGGGTTTTGTGTGAACCGTGTGGCTCTTCCCAACGATGGTTGGCGTGACAACCTTCTTAAGGGATTGAGTTCGTTTTTGATGTTTAGGTAGAAATAATAGTGTTAATGAATGAAAAAGTGTCAAGCATGCTTCACTTGGTACGAACACACTTAACTACACACTTATGGTTAAAAGCAAGCTTTTGGAAATAAATGGCTCTCGTTAGTGACCTTGTGACTCTTGTGTTGACTTAGACAATCATCGGGTGGTTTAGTTGAACCATTAGCGATCTTCAATCATGAATACGGTTGTTGTGGGCCCTCAACTCTACACTCTTTAACAGTCCCGTTGTGTGAGAGGTGAGATATTTTGTTACAAGTCCAAGTACCCGTGCGAATGGTCTAGAACTTGCCCCGAATGTGTTTCTAGGCGAAATTCTAAGTTTGATTGGCTTGAGAAATGATTGTAGGCTCTCCTTGACCCATTTTGAAACCTTCCATGGCCCACCAATGATGTTATCCTTAGTCAACCTTTTGAGCCTAAAGCCTTTTTCATTCGCTAACCATGTTACAAGCCTTTACCCGTTTTATAGTGTCCCTCTCTTGGCACCCGAGCTTTCCTTAGCACTCATGAGAAACAAATAGCGAAAACATAAGTTTGGGGGAGAGATGAGGAGTTTGAAAGTGGTATCAAGGCACAAGAAGAGAAAAGAAATGAAGAAAAGGAAAGGCAAAGAAAAAGAAAGAAAGAAAGAACAAAAGAAAAACACAAAAAGAAAGTGAATAAATTGAAGGGTTGAAATGATTCAAAAGAAAGCAAAAGTGCAAATCATGGAGAAAACAAAGAAGGAGAATATGAATATCATGACCAAGAAAGAGTGATTTCAAGTCTCTCTAGTTCCCCTAAGGAAAAAGAAAATGACTCAAAGAGTCAGCAAAGTATGAGCCAAAAAGAGAAAATGGAGTGCTAAAGGAAAGATGAACGCATTCCATTCCAACATTTTCCTCCTTAGTCCAAAAGCCTTTATTACATACCGAAAAGGCGATACGTGATTTCAAGCCGAGTAAGTTTACATTAGTGGTGATCTACATGAGGGCCAAGCATATGGTACCTAGAGCCGTACTTGTGACATTCTTTTGAGAGTGATGAGCGAACCTTTCACGAATCATTGAATTGAGTGCTTCATTCTTGAGTGATATGAGCTTACGAAGAGTATAGGAGGAGGAGTTTGAGATCCACAGTGACCTACATGAAAGTAAGAACTTCCTTGATGAGTAAAGTCAACTTTTGATGCTCAAGTGTCACATTAGAGTTATTTGTGCTTTAACATTCAAAACATTTCTTTTTTTATAATTCATGAGTGTGTGGGTAATTGTTGGTCCCAATTGATGTGTGTTTGATGCAACTTAGGCCACCTGAAATAGCTCTTTTCTTGTGGAGGTGGGAATTACCTTATTTGCTTAAGGACAAGCAAAAGATTAAGTTTGGGGGAGTTGATAAGTAGGGATTTTAACTACTTATTTGCACTCTTTTACTTTAGTTTTAGCTCAAAAATACTTAAAGGTATTCCCGAAAACTGATAAAATGTGCTTACTTGCATGAGCATTGGAAAAAGAGCCAAAACGATGAAATTCAACTCAAGAAGGAGTATTTTTGGACAAGGACAAAAACCAAGCAAAAAGAGCAAAGTGCGGACCACACAATATTGAATGCGGCCGCAGACTATGAAGGACATCTGGCAGAGTTCCTTTGTAAAGTGCGGACCGCACAATTATTGTGCGGCCGTAGAAAATGAGGTTTAAAGAGATGGAGTTTGAGTCCATGAAGAAGTGTGGACTGCACTATTATTGTGTGTCCGCAGAATTCAAGAGTGCGGCTGCACTCAAAAATGTGCGGTCCGTAGAAGTCCCTCCTATCAAGATCAAATTCAAGAGTGCGGCCGCACTCAGAAATGTGCGGTCCGCAGAATCTGAAGATATGCGGATGCAACCCAGAATTGTGTGGCCGCAAAAGTCCATCCTGTCAAGCCCAGTTTCAAAGTGCGGACTGCATACAAAATTGTGCGGCCGTAGAACCTCCGCAGGGGCATTTTTGCTCGATAAATTCAGCTGTGTATAAATAGTTCTTTTTTGTCAAATTTAGGTTAAGTTTGAATGCCAGAAAGTAGATAGCCATTTTTCCTTTACTGCTTTGGGAAACTTTGTATTAGTTTATCATTTTAACATTGAATTTGCATCTCTTTAACATCTATTATGAGTTTAATCTTATTTTCTTTCTTAGTTTCTTTATTTTTGCCTGAGTAGCTAAATTTCTAGCTAGAGTAGTGACCCAACCCTAGTGTGGGTACCTAATGGGTATTTAATTTAGGGTTTGTTTAAAGTTGGGTGTATGATATTTAGCGTAGTTCTTGCTTGAATTTAGGAATTAATGGTTGCAAACATTGATTCATGCCTAATTGACTTAGTCTCTACTTACGAGAGAGACTAAATCTAGGAAAACATGACTAACAAAAAAGTGTGGTGAACTCAATAAATTGATAGCCCCAATTAAAGTGTTGAATCTAGAGATAGTAAGACCAGACTTGAGCATATATCAACAGTTTTGTGAATTACTCATTTAGACTTGAGAAAGCCGAATTGGGCAAAACCACTCTAACTACCGAGAGGTGTCGAGTGGGTAATCACGTATTGATTGCTATATTACACCCCGACCAACGAAATATCTCCTAAAGCCCACAACCCATTAGGTAACCACCTAGGTGGAAGTCACAACCCTAGGTCTTTTATAAACTTGAAAAATAACAACACCAAAAATATCGTTCTATAGCTGTACATTTATAAACAATAGCATAAATTTTAGAAGTAGAAAGAAACAACCAAGTATGTAGAAGTGCATATTAGGCACGTCATACACCTAGTTTAAGTATATACCTAATTCAATATAAGCTCTCTAAGGAATCGACCCCGACTCAAAATTGGGTAATTATAATTGCATCGACCGCTTCACAACCCCAATCAGTGGTGTGAATTTGGGCGACATCATGGGGTATCGGAGTACCCTAGTTATGATAAGGTAGTGGAGGCACCCAAGGCATTACTAGACATCACATCCTTGCTAGAGTCCACATCAAAGCTTACCCAGGCTGCAAGGAATGAGAGCGATGAAAATTTTAACAGGTATCTTTATAGTTCCCTCAATGTGATAATGAGCAGGCTAGGGGTGTCGGATGGGGAGTGCATACATTTGCGAAATGATCTCTCCAGTTCCTCCAAGGAGATGTTGGGTATAGCACCGGGAAATCCCATCCATCTGTTTGAAGATGAGAACACTTACAAGGGGTCTGATGATGAGGATGCGGATGATGGTGACATTACGAGGCCCATTGCCTTAGTGCCCTTAGGGGATGATGATGAGCCCAGAGCCATAACTGGTGGGCATCCTGAGGAGGCAGACTCCGACTAGCAGGGAGTTCTTTCTTTCCACCTTGCTCTATCTTGAATTTGTTATTCATCGAGGACTATGCATTGTTGAAGTGTGGGGTAGGGGAATACTTCTTGACTTGTAACTGTATAATTTTTTTTTTATTGTTGTTGTTATTGTTTTGTTTTCCTCTTAACTTTTATCTTAGTTTATAACTAACATAGTCTAATTAGCTAGTAAACAAAAAATCAGAAAAAGCTCGAATTTTTCCCGACGATAGATCTATTGGATAATTTTCTTGAGAGATTAAAGTCCAGTTAAAAATACCAAAAAGATTTTTTTTTTCTTTTTAGGATAGTTAGGTAGTATCCCTTGGTTTTTCTTTGGACGCCGGTTCTTTTCCAAGAGTGTAGCTCGAACCGGGTGTTTTATTTTTTATTTTTTTTTATATTTATTTTTATAGGAGTAGGATAAGGGAGAAAACTGAGGTGCTCTGAGGTACCTGTTGACATGTTTGGTGCCGGTACGTTAAGCTATGGCATGCGATATGTCTTCCTGAATATTCGATTTGAATTATAATGCCCAAGTAAGTTAAATAGCCTACTCTTTGACACATTTTTATTATTTGGTTGACTTGTATGCCACCTAGTGCATTGTTTCTTAAATATTCTCAACTTGTTATGCTTGCTTGACTTGAGAGTCGCAATCCTGAGTGAGTCAAGTGCCATGTGTGTGTAAGGATTGTTGATACTTTATGCTATCTTGTATAGTATAGAACTTGCCCCATGTGTTAATCAATGTGAAATCATTAAGTTGTGCTAGTCTAGGAGATGACGTAGGCGTTTCTTGCTTGACCATAAAAGTGTTTGTCACCGACAAATAAAATTTTCCCATTGCTAGCTCTTTGAGCCTATAGACCGCTTCCTTGACACCCACATTACAAGTTGTACTCCCTTTTTGTTCTTAATTCAAGATTATTGAACCTTTACCTCCTAAGTAACTTAGTCTCTAAAAGAAGTAAGGTGAAAAATTGTGGAGTGGCTTTCGAGTGGAACCACGGAAGGGCCTTAAGGTGCACTAAAATTGTGAAAGAAGATCACTAGGCTATGAACTTCAATGTATGGAGTGTGTGAAGAAACAAAAAGAGAAAAAATTTTGCAAAAAAAATAAAATAAGAGTTACACACACCTCCTAATCCTTCTAACTCGTGCCAGTAAAACCATAGAGGTGCTTAATTGAAAAGAGGGCTATGTTATATATGGTGTATGACAAGTGAACAGGTTGAAAAAAAAATGCGCTCAATTTGTGAGTGTAGTATATTAAAAGTACTTAGAAGGGTTAGTTACTATTTCTAAATATATCCTACCCGTCCCTTAGCCTACATTACAACCTTAAAGTCCTAATTGATCCTAGATTTGGCTAGCTTAGAATAGTAGATATGTACACTACCGTCAAGCTTATGGTACGACCACGGGAGGCACATGAGTTCTTTGTGAGAGTGAGTGAATCTTGTTAAATTGTGTGATGTTCTTAATTTATGTTCAATGATATATTTGAATGTATGAACTACTTTTATATTTACTCTTTTATTTGTGGTGAGGGCACTTGGTCTCATAACGGATTGGTGATGCTGTAGACTTCTTTTGTTGGGTGAGTGCGTGAGTTGAGGATGCTTAGTGGTAAAGAGTCGTCTCTTGAGGTAAGGTGGTTGTGGAGAGGTTTCTTGAGTTTGTTGAATAGCATTGTGTATACTTGGGCTAGTTTAAAAACGGGAAGAATGTGCAATTCGGGTGTTCATGCTAAATTGTTGATATCGACCATAGTTAAAAGGTAGGGTGTTTAATTGAATTAATTGTAAAGCGCTCTTTCATAGTGATGGGCAATTTTTTTGGGGTGTTGATATCGCCTCACATTTTGCTCATGTCTCGAAGATTTGAGATGTATAATATAATTATTTGTGCTAATTTGTGGTATTTCTATGTGTAGGAATCATTCGGATGCAATTTGGGACGAAAGTGCGCGAATTGGAGAGAAAATGGGAAGAAAAGACAAAAGTGAAAATTTGAGGGCCACAGGCAGCGTGGGGCGCTGCCTGTGGCGCACTTTACAGAATTGTTGGGAAGCTGAGCACCAGGGCCAGCGCCTCATGCTGCCCTGGATGCTCAAAACGCAAGCATGTCCTATTTCAATTAGGACTCGGTTATTTTGACCCCAAGATGCCCCCAACTTATATAAAAGCCAACCTAAACCTATTTTGAAAGGGGGGATGTGACTTTGAGAGAAAAACAAAAGTAAGAAACACTTGGAAGCACGGATTTGAGCAAATCTTCCATTCTTCTTCTAGTATTCATTGATTTTATGTTTGAAAATATTATATCGATGATTGTATGAACATGGGTGGCTAAGAACCCTATTGTTCTGGGGTCATGGGTGCTACATGAATGTTGACATTTGAAGTTTTAATTGGAAAATCTGATTTTATCATATTGGGGTATTTATTTAATTCTGTTCTTAATTATTTTGCTGAGTAGCTAACAGTGAAATACTATCTATGAATCTAGAGTTGAACTCGAAAGTGAAAATTCTAGATTGCATATAGAATTAAATAGAGCAAGTTCTTGAACCCAGACATCAAGGAACGGTTTCGCAATTAGGATAGAAATATACCTATTTGCCTTGCTTGGTTGAAATACATGAAGTGTAAATGCATTCTTGTTAATCTTAATTTCATAGACATGTAGGCATTAAGTTAGCTTGTATAGGCGAATAAGAACTGGACAGATTCTTATGAGTAATATCAACCCTGTCAATCAACAATCTAGATAAATCAATTAGTCATTTTAGGCCAAAAATGCAAAATGATTGTTAGCTAGCCTGTGACCCTAGAATATCCTCTCATACTGATTGTTATTCGAAACTGCTTAAGTGTTGTGGTTGATTTCTAGTTATTTCATTGCTTGATAGTTTTAGGTAGTAAATTACTCACTTATATATTATTTTGTGAGAAATCTCTTGAATCGATAAGCTGTTTAAGTTTGAATTAGTCAAAAGTTAATCATAAGTCTTCGTGGAAATGATACTCTACTCACTATTTTATTACTTGACGACTACGTATACTTGCGTGAGTGTTTTTGATCGCAACAACTTCCCCCCTCTTCTAAACTCATGTGTTACCTTTCAAACATAAAGTTTAAGTATTAGCGCTTTGAAATTTTTCGAATACATATACCTTCAACTTAGAGCTTAAACAGGAATGTAATATTTAGGTAAAACTTTTCTAGGGCATTACAATAGGACAAAAAATATGGACAAATCGTCTTTAACTTGGTTACCATAAATATTCATGGCTATGTTACTCTTTCTTTTTATTTTTGGGCGCTATATTTATGTTCTCTATGATAAAGCAATATGTAGAGATGGGTCTAGAATTTGAAGGTTGCGAGTACCACTACTTTATGTATAATATACCTACCACTAGTCACAAAGACCGAATAGTAAGAAAGAATCGGTTCAATTAATTTTTGAGTAATTCAATTAGGTCTTTTATTCACAAATAGGCAAATAAGTTTTGGCTTTTTTTCTAGCTTTTTACGCTTGATTTAAATTATATTCTAAAATAAAATTAAAAATAATATTTTATTAAAGAGCGCCTCAAAGTTGAAACTTTGATATAGTGTAGCTTAATTTTTGCATATGCTTTGTTTGACTATATTAATTTACCTTTATTGTTATTATCTTAAGTTTTTCATCCTAATTGTCAAGTTATATGATAATTATTTTAAAAGCAATCAAGCTACGAGAATCAACTCAAAGTGTTCATTAATCAAGTCATTAAATAATTTTTTTCAAAGCCAATAGAAGATATTGTTCAAATTATACTCCAATATACAAATGAATATTGTGTCATTAAAAGGAGGAAAACTATAGGTTAACTAAATCAATTCAAATTACTTATTTATAGAAGTTGTTCATGAAATAAGGTATAATTGCAGAAGCAAAATAAGGAGTAATTAAAGAAATTTTAAAAAGAAGAAAAAGAGAGATATTTAACAAATAATAGGAAGAGAAAGGAGGAAAGAAAATGAAATAAGGTACAATTGTAGGAGCAAAATAAGGATTAATATAGAGAAACTAGTGCAAAGAAATTTTAAAAAGAAGAAAAAGAGAGATATAACAAATAAAAGGAAGAGAATGGAGGACTGAAAAAAAGGAAACAACGGTGATGGCCCGGGTAATAGGAGGAAAAAAATGAAGAAGAGGGTAAGAAACCTTAATCTCGCGGTGATACGTTGAACCATGGCACCCAAGCGTCGTTTGCGTATTCTGGCCACTTTATCTATATATCATTTTGTCAATGATATAACTATACATTCTAAGAATTTTTGTCGTAGCGAGCGGATAGTGTGGCACCCCTACCTTACAAGGTAGATCCACCCTGGCAATATGGACAAATAGTCTCTAATGGTTGCTAATAAAATTTATTGATCGAGTATCTGCACACTAAGCCAACCATCATTCATCATCAAATAGTAACACAAACCATCACAACATTCACAAATCATAAACGAAGCAGATATCACAACAATACCGTATACTATCTATCGTCCAAATCTCATTATACGGAAAATCTTTAGTCTTTCTTCCTTCTAATTCATCTAGTTCTTGTTTAATATTTTGTTCCATTTTGTCCATCACATAATGAACTGTACATGTTAAGATTTTTATAACTATATAACGTGACATTACACACATATAAAATACATAATGTAACCTAATAATATAGGTTTGAATAACTGTGATTTTGTGATTTGAGATAAGGTCAGTACTGTCCAACATCTGGACATGGTAAATATCTTTCACCCTTTTTACATTTTTCATTAATTTGTTCATGAGTAAGATCCTTAAATTGTTCCCATCCAACAACCATATAGTCTTCAAGGCATTGTAGATAGCAAAATAACTCTCTATCTTCTTCAGGAGTTCTACAGTTTACCAACGTCTTAGGAAATAAAACTAAGATAAAAATGCAAATTTGCAACGCTGCGGCAATTTGCTTACGACACATTCTTTTCGGGATATATTTCCTGCAAATAAGTTTTGTACAAAATAGAATCAATAAATAATTTTGGTGACCTCCATTACTAGAGTATAATTTGCGCATACATTAGGAATACAAAATGCAAACAACTCAATAACTCGATGTAGCGACAAAATTAAGTTTACTTACGCAATTTTGTTAGTGAAACTATGTCTGCGAAACAGATTTGTTCAGATTAGTAATGCTTTGTTAAGTTTATGTGAAGACAATGATGGTTCATATATAGGTCTTTGACATTGTAACGTATGGTCCAAATTAATGTATTTACTCTTTTAGCAGTTTCAAGAAAATTTGTATGCTTCATTGGATCGAGTAGGCCAATTAGGAATACGGTATATTGGAAACATTCATGCATGCATGTAATAAATAAAAGTACTTACATTGAATGTGTTCACTTTACATTATCTAAAGTTCTCATCAATTTCATGCCTTGTCATAGAAAAAGTAAAAACAAAAATAGATTTCTGTTGGTCTTTACCGTTTGGATTGAACTTCTTTCTTTGAGCTGTTGAATAATTTGGCATAAGAAAAGTGAGTTATAATTTTGAGGGATAATGTCAAACTTCGTGAATCTGCTCACTTCCATCACTCGTGTAACGACTCGACCGATCGTTTCGAGAGTTGTAGTCCCGTTCCCCTTTTTCTGCTCATTTTTGTGTTTCACTGTTGTTTTATGACTTATAGGGTTAGTTGGTTCGGGTCCGGAGAGAATTCAGAGTGAATTGAAACACTTAGTCTCTTAATTGAAAGTTTAAGTTGGAAAAGTCAATTGGATATCGACTTATGAGTAAATGACCTCGGATTAGAATTTTGATGGTTCCGTTAGCTCCGTTGGATGATTCTGGACTTAAGAGCGTGTCCGGATTGTGATTTAGAGGTCGGGAGTAGAATTAGGTTTGAAATGGCAAAAATTGGAATTTTGGAAAAGTTTGACCGGGAGTAGACTTTTTCATATCGGGGTCGGATTGGATTTTTGGAAGTTGAAGTAGGTTCGTGGTTCATTTCTGACTTTTATGCAAAATTTGACGTCAATCGGACGTGATTTGATAGGTTTCGGCGTCGTTTATAGAATTTAGAAATTTCGAAGTTCATTAGACTTGAATCCGTGTGTAATTCATGTTTTGAGATTGTTTGAGGTAATTTAAGGATTCGACTAAATTCATATTGGGTTACAAGACTTGTTGGTATGTTCGGTTGAGGTCCTGGGGGGCTCGGGGTTGATTTTGGGTGGTTAACGGACCAAGTTTTGAAGTTGGAAGACTGCTGAAGTTTGAACTCAGCTGGTGTAATCGCTCATGTGGAAGTTTAATCGCAGGTGCGAGCCCGCAGAAGTGAAGAGGAAGGCCGCAGAAGTGGGCAAGGCCAAGCAGGGCAGGGGACATAGGTGCATAGGAGAATGCGCATCTGCGAGCCCGCAGATGCATGAATGGCTCGGCAGATGCGACGTTTGAAGGTTTGGGCATTTCCGCAGAAGCGGACGAAGGGCCGCAGAAGCGCCTCCGCAGGTGCGAGACCTGGAGTGCAGGTGCGAGACCAGTGGCTTAAGTGGTTTACGCAGAAGCAGAGATATAACCGCAGAAGCGGTTCCGCAGGTGTGGATGAGAGACCGCAGGTGCGCAAGGCCTGGGAAAAGCATATAAATACGGGACTTCGAGATTTTTTACCATTTTCACCACTTTGAGCTCGGATTTTGGAGGATGTTTAGAGGGATTTTGAAGTGATTACTGAGGTAAGCTCCTTGTATCCATTTATCTTCAATAATGATGTTTCCCCACTGATTTTACACCTAGTTGGTGCGTTTTTGAGGTGAAATTTGGGGGTTTAGGTCTAGAGAATTGGAAAGTGAATTTTGGGGATTTGGATGACCAAATGGTGTTAGATTTTGATAAATTTGGTATGGTTAGACTCGTGGGTGAATGGGCTTTCAGGTTTTGTGACTTTTGTCGGATTTCGAGACGTGGGTTCGGGGGCCGGTTTGAGCCAATTTCGTATTTTGGCTTATAATTTTGTATTTTTCTAATGGAATTGATTTCTTTAGCCTATATTAATTGGGAATCCGAGCAAATCTACTGTACGCCGTTGGGACCAACTCTTGCACAAGAAGTGCAGAGTGTAGTATGAGTACAACCGACCCCATATAACAAGTAAGTGCCGAGCCTAACCTCGAAAAAGTAGTGACGAGGCTAAGGCAGGTCGCTTACATTAACCTGTACGCAATAATAATAATAATAACAGGAATAGAAGTAAGACCGGTAAATAATATCAATAATTGAAGTCAATTCAGCAGTCATAATTCCTCAATTTATTTATGTTGCAGCGTACAACCCACTCCAACAATATAAACTTAGAATAAAATCCGTTGCGGCGTGCAACCCGATCCAACATTATAACCTTTCAATTAAATTTCTTTGTGGCGTGCAACCCGCTCCAACAATATAAAATTTAAATAAATCTGTTGCGGCGTGCAACCCGATCCTCCAATATATTCATTTTTATTTTCGTTGCGGCATGCAACCCGTTCCAGCAATATAATTTAACAACTCTTAAATGTAATAAAAATACTCCAATAAATACCATGTTCAATGAGAAATTATTAAGCAACTAGACATACAATAATTATAATTTATTTATGAAATAAATAATGACAAGTAGCAATTAATTGTGAAAATCAAGGAGAAAATAGGCAATTTAATATTTAATATGCTAAATGTCAAGTAGCAATTGAGATACATAAGTCAAATAAGCATGTAGAAATTATAACATGAATTCAAGACATAATATTAGACAAGGAATATGAGAGAAATAATAATATAATAATTAATTTATGATTTTTCTGATAAATAGGCAAATAATCAATTTGAAAACGTATAGGCACTCGTCACCTCGCCTATACGTCGTTACACACGAAATTTACGTAATAAATAATTCAAGGATTCTATTCCCTCCAGTCAAGGTTAACCAAGACACTTACCTCGCTTCACAACCAAATTTCAAGATTCCAATACATCTTTGCCTCACGAATTCGTGTCTGAAAACTTCAAATCTAGTCACAAACAATTCAATATACTCAACACGAATCATACGAATTAATTCCATATGAATTTACTAATTTCTGGATTAAAATTCGAAATTCATTTTAAAAATCGACAGTGGGACCCGCGTCTCGAATCCCGAAAAATCTACGAAATCTGAACACCCGTTCCGATACGAGTTCAACTATACAAAAATTATCGTATTCCGACATCGGATTGACCTTCAAATCTTCATTTTATATTTTTGGAAGATTTTATAAAAATCTGATTTTTCTTCCATACATTCATGGATTCATGATGTAAATGAGTATGGAATTATGACATATAATCAATATAGGATAAGGAACACTTACCCCAATATTTTTCTGTGAAAATCGTCTAAATCCGAGACTCAAATCTCAAAAAAATGAGTGAAGATAGTCAACCCCCGAATTTATATGTTCTATCCAGGGCTTTTCGCTTCTGCGACCTCGGCCACAACTACTCGCTTCTGCGACCTCGGCCTCAACTCATGCCTGGTCAAGACCTCGGACCATCTAGTCGCTTCTGCAACCTCGGCCTCAACTCATGCCTGGTCGCGACTTCGGCCTCAACTGCTCGCTTCTTCGACCTCGGCCTCAACTCATGTCTGGTCACTTCTGTGACCTCGGCCTCAACTCATGCCTGGTCGCGAGCTCGGCCTCAACAACTCGCTTCTGAGACCTCGGCCTCAACTGCTCGCTTCTTCGACCTCGGCCTCAACTCATGCCTGCGAGCTAAATTCTGTAGGTGTGATTGCACCATAAGGCTAAAATTTCCAACACCTGTTTAAGTCCAAATTTCGATCTGTTAACCTTCTAAAACTCACCCGAGGCCCCCGGGACCTCAACCAAATACACCAACCAGTCCTAAAATATCATACGAACTTAGTCGAAACCTCAAATCACATCAAATAATGCTAAAACTACGAATCATACCCCAATTCAAGCCTAATGAAACGAAGAACTTTCAACTTCTACGTTCAACGCCGAAACCTATCAAATCAGGTCCGATTGACCTCAAATTTTGCACACACGTCATAAATGACATAACAGACCTATTCAGATTTTTAGAATCGGATTCTAACCCCGATATCAATAAAGTCAACTCCACGGTCAAACTTTGAAAATTTTTAGCCTTTCGAGTTCTAATTTTCGTTAAATGGCGATAATTTGAGCTAGGGACTTCCAATTTAAATTTCGGGCATACGCCCAAGTCCCAAATCATGATACGGACCTACCAGAATAGTCAAAATACTGATCCAGGTCCGTTTGCTCAAAATATTTACCGAAGTCAACTCAAATGAGTTTTGAAGCACTATTTCACATTTTAATCAATGTTTCACATAAAAACTTTTCGGAAAATTATATGGATTGCGCACGCAAGTCAAGGAATAATAAATAGTACTTTTCGAGCTCTTAGAATACAGAAATAAATATTTAAATTAAATATGACATTTTGGGTCATCACAAATATTAGAAGTAAATTCCAACCTTTAACCATAAAAATTAAAGAACGGCACAAAATTCCTTGTGTGGTATTGTATAAAAGCTTATTTTCTTTTTACACGATAGGGATTGAGAATGGAAATTCTTACCATGGTATTCTGTCTCAGCTATTATCTCATGAAAGTCTATCTCTAACTCCTAGAGTTAGTGATATTTTTTCTTTGACGATTATTTGTCCTTAGTTTTATAAGTAATACTTCTCATATCAATTAGTTTACTTGCAGGTTATTTTATTTCATGATTTAAACAAGTACTCTCAAGGTTGATCGCCAATATATCATGAAAGAACGAAGGTTGCATAGCAGTATAACTTTGTCACCACAAAGATGATTTCAGAACTTTATCAATTCCATGAGATAATAGTTGTATAACTTTATCAATTCCATGATATGATAGCTGAGACAATTTTCTACTTTTCTTTAATTTTTATTATCAAAGGTAGGAATTTACTTCTAATATTTCTCATTTTTTAATAAAATTGTAAGATGATTTTGTAGAAGTTGCAAAAAAGTTAACTAACGGAAAATAACTACTACAAGAAAGAGAAAGGGGTCTTAGATATTGTATAGCTATAAAGAAGGAATTAAATACTTTAACCATGATTAGAGATTTATTTTAGTCAATTAAATATCATCTATTATTTTTAACCATGGCAAGTGTCTCTAAACCAAGTCGAAACTTGGAGAAATGAAGAGACTATGAAATGGAGGGGAGTTGGATCCCTAAATGATCATTATTATAGTGAAAAACTAACTTTTCAAAAAACTTGTCATGACCCCAATATCCCCCCGTAGGATGTCGTGACGACACATAGTCTCTAAGACTATGTAAGCATAACAAGCATGCGGAATAACTGAAATAATAATCTAAAAACTCAAAGCGTCAACAACTGTATAAAGTAAAAACTGCAACTCAAAGTATATACAAGTCCTAATACCCCGTGAGATATAAGTCACAAGCTCTATATACAATGTTGCAATTATCCTGTACATCACTCTCTATCAAAAATATAAAGAAACAAGGAAAAGATGGGATAGAAGGGGACTCTGAGGCCTGCGGACGCGGGCAGGTGTACCTTGAAGTTTCCAAGCAGCAACACAACTCTCTAACACCGAGGATGATAAGATGTACCTGGATCTACACAAATATGCTCAGAAGCATAGTATGCGTACACCATAAAGGTACCCATTAAGTACCAAACCTAACCTCGGTAGAGTAGTGATGAGGTCAGGTCAGGGCCCTACTAGAAATAATAAGAAACAAGGCATAAGATATAATGATATAATAAAATGATAGGGAAGTGAAACAATAAAAGTTTAGGGAAGGTAACAACACGGAATCAAAGAAAGCAAATATAACATGAAAGGAAGAAAGAATCTTACAAGTTAAGAAAAAGGCAGCAACAAACAATACAGCAAATAGAGGAAATCAACAAGGGCATTCTCGAGGTACCGCCTCGTAATTCCAAAAGTAAAATATCTCACAGTCTTTCCTTATATCACCGTGGGAGCAATATATTTGTTTTGAAAATCCTTTTTCCGAAATAGCATCTCGCGTTTTAGCCCACCTTATCACACCGTATGATTTCTAGTAATTTTTCTACTAGCCACGCATATCAAGCCCACCTTATACCATCGCATGCCTATCAACAATCACAACGACACGGCAGAAACCTCGTACAAACAACAACAATCGCATGACATAAACATCGTGCAACAATAACAATCGCACGACATAAACCTTGTGCAACAATAACAATAACCACCTCAATAATAATCTCGAAGACCAAAACATAAAAACTAAAACAATGATATTCCAAGGAAATAAATTTCAAATAAAGAATCCCACAGTTAAATAATAAATACGGAATCAAGAAAGTAGATAATTCAACTATGCATGTAGTACAAGTTGCAAATTAGAGATGAGACAAGTAGACATGTGAAAATAGGCTAAACATGATGACTATACCTGCTAAAGTAACTCAATTAAGGCATAAAGAGGAAACTACTTAGCTAGAACCAGATTATCAACATTCAGTCCGTGTACGCACTCGTCACCTTGCGTACACAGCTTTCACCTATTGCAATTTTCCATAACAGTACCAAATCCTAAGGGGAACTTCTCCCACATAAGGTTAGACAAGTCTCTTACTTCAAACCACGCTCAATCAATCAATAAGAAGGTCTTTCCCTCGATTTTCCAACTCCAAACGACTCAAATCTAGCCAAAAGCAATTACATGCTATAAATATAACTATAGGAAACTAATCTAAATAATGAAATTATGATTTTAGCAAAGAATTAAAAACTCGCTCCAAAAAGTCGACTCGGGCCCACGTCTTGGAACCCGACCAAAATTATAAAATCTGAACACCCATTCGATATCGAGTCCAACCATACATGAATTATTCAAATCCGATCCCATTTCGCCTTTTAAAATTCAAGAATTCGGTCTAAGATCTTTTATACCTTTCCCCCCCCAATTTTTCAACCCAAATCCTTGATTAAAAGAAGAAATCGAAGATAGATTACTGGAATTTAATCAAAAACGAGTTAGGAACTCTTACCCCAACAATCCCTCTGAAACTCTCCTAAAATATCGCCTTAATCCGAGCTCTCAAGTCCAAATGGTGAAAAATGCCATAAACCCTCGATTTTGAGATTTAAGTTCTGCTGCCTAGATGTTTACACTACGCGATCGCAGAAATTCCCATGCAATCACGTAGGCTTAAATACTGATGCCCAACTGACCACTCCACTACCCGAACGCATTGACCACACCGCGTCAGCGATTGGCTGAGCCTCATGAAGCTACACGAACGCGAACACACAAACTGTAAAGACCCGACTTGTCATTTTAAGAATCTATGCCCCATTCAGTTACTTACGTCCCGAGCAATTTCGTAATACGTATTATGACTTACGTGTGCGGTCGTTTGATTTTCGGAAGATTCAAAATTTAAATTGAAAGAACAATTCTCATTTTTGAAGCTTAAATGAAAAGAGTTGACTGGAGATTGATTTTTGAGCAAATAACTCCGGAATAAAATTTTGATAATTCCAATAGCTCTGTATGACGATTTTGGACTTGGGCATATATTCGGGTCGAGTATCAGGTGGCCCGGGAGAATTTCGGTGCCTATTACAATGGTTGGCATTTTTAAAGTTTAAGAATTTTCTAAGTTTGTGTTGAAGTAGATTTTGATGTTATCGATATCCGTTCGGGATTTCGAGCCTGGGAATAGCTCCGCATGGTGATTCTGGTCTAAGGGGAGCGCCGGATGTGGATTTGGAAGTCTGTAGTTCATTTCGGGGTCATTTGGCAAAAGTTGAAAATTTGAAGGTTTTTGGGAAGTTTGACCGGGAGTGAACTTTTTGATATCGGGGTGGTATTCCGATTTCGGAAGTGGGAGTGGGTCTGTAATGTCAATTATAACTTGTGTACAAAATTCGAGGTCAATCGGAATTAATTTGATAGATTTCGGCGTCGAATGTAGAAGTTTGAAGTTCTAAAGTTCATATAGCTTGAATTGGGGTGCGATTTGCGATTTGAGGCATGGGGCAGGTTCGTGTTATGTATTGGGACTGGTTGGTATGATTGGACGGGGTCCCGGGGGCCTCGGGTTTGATTCGGGACAGTTCCAGACCAAGTTTGGGTGTTTTTATGCTGTAGGTTGCTGGTTCTAGTGTTGTTCTTCGTGTTTGCGAGGCGCCTCTCGCGTTTGCGAAGAAGGATTTTGCTGTTGGGACATTGTTCTTCGCGTTCAAGAAGAGTCTCTCGCATTCGCGAAGAAGGAATTTTTGTTGTCTGTCATCTGGCTTTGGAGGCTCATATCCCACAATCTATAAGGATTTTGGAGATGATCCAAAAATAAAAGTTGTAGACCTTTATGTCTAGTTCTCCGAACGTTAAACCATTTTTAATTTGGAGTTATGTACAAAAGGTTATGGTGGATATACTATAGGTTGTCTGAGAATAATTTGGAAATCTCTGTTGCACAAGGTAGACTTTGGAAGCTTATATCTCTCAATCTATAAGGAATTGGGAGATGCACAACAAATAAAAGTTATAGTCCTTGGAGTCTAGTTTCCAAAAAGTTAAACCATTCATCATTTGGAGTTTTGTACAAAAATGGGTGACTATTAAACTAGAGGCTATCTGAGAAGAGTTTGAAAATGGCTGTTGGAGAATTTGAGGGTCGTGAACGCGAGGGGAGGGTTGCGAACGCGAAGAACAAACCCCTAGGCAGCATAATAAAGTCCAAATTTGTCTCATTCTTCCATTTTTGGACCAAAGAAGCTCGGGTTAGGGGATATTTCGAGAGTTTTTCAAGGAAAATAATGGGGTGAGAATTCCTAACTTGATTTTGGTTAAATTACATGAATCTGTTATTGTTTTTATCACTAAATTAGTGAATTGGGTTGAAAATTGTAGAAATACTCTAGACTTTAATTTAAGATTTGAAGGGCGATCCGTTATTGGAATTTGATAATTTTGGTATGGTTGAACTCGTATCAGAATGGGTGTTCGGATTTCGTAAAACTTCTGTCGGGTTTCGAGGGGCGAGCCCCACATTGATTTTTTATAATAAAATTTTAAGTTGGTGTTTTATTATCCGGAATTGTTTCCTATGAATTTTAATAAAGTTATACAATTAATTTGGAAAGATTTGAGTTGTTTGGAGGTCAATTCAAGCAAGAAGGCTATTTTGGAATATCGGCCTAACTTAAAAAAGATAAGTATCTTGCCTAACCTTGAGTGGGGGAATTACCCCTTAGGCATCGAGTCTTATGTGCTATCTGTGAAATGTGAAAAGCCATGTACGCGAAGTGACGAGTACGTACTCGGGCTTATATGTGCAAAATATATTGGGTTAAAGTTTTAGACATATTGTGTAGTATATTGGATAACTGTTGGCATTTATTAAATCATCTATTTGCCATGCCTCAATTCGCGTTTGTTGAATTTGTTTTTATATGACAAGTTGATGTGATTATTACTTGAATATTTATGTGAATTCCGTGAGTTTGATGATTTGATATTTCTTGAAATTTAATTTTATTATGGATTTTTCATCTGCAAATAATTGATGAAATAAGTTTAAACTGAGGCATTAATATAATTATCAAGAATTTGGATTAATGAAGGTGTTTCCCTATACTGAGTATTTTCCATCTCTGTTAATGTTTTGAGGTTTTATACACATTGTGTGGAGCCTTGGGCTATTTATTGTGATATAAATTGATTTTGTTATGTTGTCGTGACAAACTTTCGTGTAAATTGTTGTGTTATTTGAATTATTATTTTAAAGATATAAGGATGGCATTCCAATGTTGATGTTATATGGGTATACGGGTGGCATCTCACTGTTGTTATGTGTGTTGGGATATTATCTGGGCGGAGTGATAAGCGTGGCTATTGATATTGTCCGGGCGGATGGATAAGGGAGGCTATTATAGGAGTGATAAGGGTGGCTATAGGAGAGATAAGGGTGGCTATTGTCAGGGATGATATGGAGTTATTGTATTGGTAATTTTTATGTGATGTTGTGATTTTCCTTCTGTTTGTCATTATATTTTGTGCAATTTGTCTTGATGTTTTGGTAAACTTGATAATAGTCTGATCTATGTTGAAATTGGGAGATTGTGGCTATTTCCAGATGGATTATGAAATAAAATGTGGGCACGAGGTGCCGTGAGTAAATAATGATGATATTGACACGTGAATAGTCAGTGCAGTTGTGATATGAAATGTGGGCACGAGGTGTCGTGGTTAAATGATGATGATATTGACACGTGAGTTGTCTGTGCGGTTGTGTTATAGGAATTGGCACGAGATGTCATGGAAATATGAAAGTGGGCTGAGACCTATATTTTATGATTTTGAAATGAGGTGTCACAGGGTGACTTTTATTCGAAAGATATTTATTTGAAGGAATTATATTTGAAAGAGATTTGTTTGAAAGAATTATATTTGAAAGAAATTTATTTGAAGGAATTATATTTGAAAGAAATTTATTTGAAAGAATTATATTTGAAATATAATTATCTGAATGGAGTATATCCAAAATATATTTATTAAAAAGTATCATATCCTGAAGATTATTATTTGAGAAGCATATAGGCGAAAGATTTATATTTGAAGTACTTGATTAATTGGGTGTACATGTATTTATTATTGGTTAGCAATATTAATAGTGTTCTTGTTGCCCTGCTGTATATATCACTGGTTGATTAGTGTTGCCATTGTTGTTATTTGTTTTCCTATTATTTTTGTATACTATATTGCAGAAGTTATTAGACTAGTGAGTGTCTTGACTGTACCTCGTCACTACTCCACTGAGGTTAGTCTTGATACTTACTTGATACCGACTGTGGTGTACTCATACTACACTTCTACACATATTTGTGCAGAGTCAGGTGTTGGAGATATCAAACTCGGACAGAGTTAAAGTGTGATCGTAAGGATTCAAAGTAGAAATGCTTGGTCAACCTTGGAGTCTTTCCATTTTATTGTACTATTAATTATTAATCAAACAGTATTAAGTATTCGATCCTTGAGATCATTCCATGTATTCAGTAATAGTTTGTGACTCAGTATTACCAGTCTTGGGAGGTTTTTATATTTGTTTCCGCTTTTGGTTTCGGTTACCTATTTAAAAAAGAAATATTGGCTTGAATTGTAATTGTAATCGGCTTACTTAGTCTTAGAGACTAAGTGCCATCAGGACGCCTGTGGTGGGATTTTGGGTCGTGACACAAACGCGAACGCGAAGAACATTTTTCCCCAGCTGCCACAACAACCCTTCGCGATCGCGATCCCCCTCTCGTGGTCGCATATAAGGAAACCAACACTAGCAAAAACCAGTAGTTTTCAAGTTTCGAAATGCACCGAACATGGTCCGAATCACACCCGAGGCCCCCCGGGACCTCAATTAATTATACCAACCAGTCCTAAAAAATCATACAAACTTATTCGAGCCTTCAAATCAGATCAAAGAACACTAAAACCATGAATTGCGTATCGATTCAAGCCTAATGTACTTTTGAGCTTCTACCTTCCACATCCAATGCCGAAACCTATCAAATCAAATCAAATGGACCTCAAATTCTTCACACGAGTCCTAAATGATAGTACAGACCTATTCCAACTTTCAGGATCTAAATCCGACCCCGATATCAAAAGTTCACTCCCGGTCAAACTTTCCAAAATTCCACCAATTTCCAACTTTCGCCAATTAATGCCGAAATGACATACGGACCACCAAATCAATATCCGGACACGCTCTTAAGAACAAAATCACCATACGGAGCTATTGGAACCGTCAAAGCTCCATTCCGGAGTCGTCTTCACACAAGTCAACCTACGGTCAACTCCTACGAATTAAACTCCCAATTTAAGGACTATGTGTCCCATTTCACTCTGAAACTCACCCGAAACCAAAACCAAACACCCAGGTAAGTCATGTAAACACAGTAAAATATAGAGAAAGCAATAAATAGTGGATTAGGGCTAACATACTCAAAACGACCGGCTGAATCGTTACATCTTCCCCCTTTTAAAACAAACGTTCGTCCTCGAACGAGTATAGAGACATACCCAAAGTGGTTAAAAGATGAGGATAAGGCAACGTATATCCTACTAGGTCTCTCAAGTCGCCTCCTCAACTGGCTGACCCCTCCACTGAACCTTCTGTAAAGCAATGTTCTTCGACCTCAATTTTTGGACCTACCTATCCAAAATGGCCACCGGCTCCTAAACATAAGACAAATCCTTGTCCAACTAGACTGAGTTGAAGTCTAACACATGAGACGGATCGCTGTGATACTTCTGGAGCATAGAAACATGGAACACTAGATGAACTGCAACTAAACTAGGTGGTAGTGCAAGTTTGTAGACCACCTCTCTAACCCTCTCAAGAATCTCAAAAGGTCTGATATACCAAGGGCACAACTTTCCCTCCTTCCCGAACCTCATAAGACCCTTCATGGGCGAAACTCGGAGCAAGACTCACTCCCCAACCAGGAATGTAACGTTGCGAACCTTCCAATCCTCATAACTCTTCTGTCTGGATTGGGCTGTACGAAGTCAATCCTTAATCAATTTAAACTTTTCCAACGCATCCTGAACCAAGTCTGTACCCAATAGCCTAGCCTCACCTGACTCAAACCAACGCACTGGAGATCGGCACTGTCTACCATACAAATCCTCATACGGGGCCATCTAATGCTCGATCGATAACTATTGTTGTAATAAAACTTCGCAAGCGGCAAGAACTATTCCCAAGAACCCCCAAAACCCATCCATATGGACAGAGCATATACTCCAATATCTAAATAGTGCGCTCGGACTGTCCGTCTGTCTGAGGGTGAAATGTTGTACACAACTCCACCCGCATTCCCAACTCATGTTGTACAGCTCTGTAGAACGGCGATGTAAACTGCATACCCTTGTCAGAGATGATTGATACCGCCACGCCATGAAGCTTGAAAATCTCGCGAATATAAATCTGAACCAGATGCTCTGAAGAATAAGTAGTCACCACTTGAATAAAATGAGCTGACTTGGTCAATCTATTCACAATCACCCAAACTGCATCGAACATCCCCTGAGTCCGCAGGAGTCCAGCAACAAAATCCATAGAGATCCGCTCCCATTTCCACTCTGGGATCTCTAGCTTCTGAAATAATCCACATGGCCACTGATACTCATATTTCACCTGCTGGCAATGTTGGAACCAAGATACATACTCCACTATGTGCTTCTTCATTCTTCTCCACCAATAATGCTGCTTCAGGTCCCGATTCATCTTCACGGCACCTAGGTGAATGGATTATAGTGAACTGTGAGCCTCCTGGAAAATCAACTCACACAAGCCATCTACAATGGGCACATATAGCTTACCATACATCTGTAAACCGTCATCTCCAATAGTGACCTCATTGGCATCGCCTTGCTGAACTGTGTCCTTGATGACAAACAGATGGGGGTTGTCATACTGACGCTCTCTAGTACGATCATAAAGGGAATACCAATAAACCACATAAGCCAAAAATTAGCTCGGCTCAAAATTATCCAATCTAACAAACTAGTTGGCCAAGGCCTGAACATACAAGGCTAGTGGCCTCTCTACTACTGGTAAATAAGCTAAGCTTCCCAGACTCTCTGCCTTGCGACTCAATTCATCGGCCACCACATTGGCCTTTTCGGTGTGATATAGAATGGTGATATCATAGTCCTTAAGCAACTCTAACCACCTCCGCTACCGCAAAGTTAAGATCGTTCTATTGGAACAGATATTGTGGACTCCGGTGACCGGTGTAGACCTCACAAGGGACACCGTACAAAGTTTGCCTCCAGATCTTCAAGGCATGAACAATAGCTGCTAGCTCGAGGTCGTGGACATGATAGTTCTTCTCATGCACCTTCAGTTGTCTACACGCGTAGGCACTCACCCTACACTCCAGCATCAACACTGTGCCGAGACCAATGCGTGATGCATCATAATATACAGTATAAGACCCCGAACTTGTGGGCAATACCAATATTTGGGCTGTCGTCAAAGTAGCCTTGAGCTTTTGAAAGCTCTCCTTACATTCCTTGGTCCATAAGTAAAATATCTCACAGTCTTTCCTTATATCACTGCGGGAGCCTTATATTTATTTTGAAAATTAATTTCCCGAAATAGCATCCATCATTTTATCCCACCGCATGACTTCTAGTAGTTCTCCTACTAGCCACGGGTATAAAATCCACCTTATCTCACCGCATGCATTTTAACACCCAGACCTTATATCACCGCATGCATATCAAAAATCACAACGAGATGGCAGAAACCTTGTGCAAACAACAACAATCGCACGTCAGAAACCTCGTGCAACAATAATAACAACACGACATAAACCTCGTGCAACAATAACAACAGTAACCTGAACAATAATCACGAACATCAAAACATAACAACTGAAACAATGATATTCCAAGGATAGAAATTTCAAATAAAGAATCCCACAGTTAAATAATGAATACGAAATCAAAAAAGTATATAATTCAACTAAGCATGTAGTACAAGTTGCAAATAAGAGACGAGACAAGTTGACATGTGAAATTAGGCTAAACATGATGACTATACATGTTAAAGTAAATCAATTAACATAAAAAGGAAACTACTTAGCTAGAACCGGATTTTCAACATTTAGCCCGTGTACGCACTTGTCACCTTGCGTATTCGGCTTTCACATATTGCAATTTACCATAAAAGTACCAAATCCTAAGGGAAATTTCTCCCCCACAAGGTTAGACAAGTCACTTACCTCAAACCACGCTCAATCAATCAATAAGAAGGCCGTTCTCTCGATTTTCTGACTCCGAACGGCTCAAATCTATCCAAAAGCAATTACATACTATGAATATAACTATAGAAAACTAATATAAATAATAAAATTATGATTTTAGCAAAGAATTAAAAATTCGCATAAAAAAGTCAACCCGGGCTCACGTCTCGAAACCCGACCAAAATTATAAAATCTGAACATCCATTCGATATCGAGTCCAACAATACAAGAACTATTCAAATTTGATCCTAATTCGCTTTTTTAAAACTCAAGAATTCGGTCTAAGAACTTTTATACCTTTTCCCAATTTATCAACCCAAAACCTTAATTAAAAGAAGAAATCGGAGATAGATTAGTGAAATTTAATGAAAAATGAGTTAGGAACTCTTACCCCAACAATACCTCTGAAAAGCTCCCCAAATATTACCTTAATCCGAGCTCTCAAGTCCAAATGGTGAAAAATGACATTAATCCTCGATTTTTAGAATTAAGTTCTGCAACCCAGATATTTACACAACGCGATCGCGGAAATTCCCATGCAATCGCGTAGAACAAAATAAGCAGCCCCGACAAAATGACCTACACGAACGCAAAGACCAAGCCGCGAACGCGCTGGTCACCACATCTGAACCTACGCGTTCCAAACAACAGGTGTTCGGATTTCGTGAGTTTTTTCGGGATTCGAGACATGGGTCCCACTGTCGATTTTTGAGATGAATTTCAAATTTTAATCCGAAAAATTTGTAAATTCATATGGAATTAATTCCTGTAAATTGTACTGAGTATATTGAATTGTTTATGACTAGATTTGAGGATTTCTGACACGAATTCGCGAGGCAAAGGTTTATTGGATTGTTGAATTTTGTTGCAAAGCGAGGTAAGTGTCGTGGTTAACCTTGACTTGAGGGAATAGAACCCTTGAATTATTTACTATATGAATTTCATGTGTAATGATGTACATGAAAGGTAACGAGTGCCTATACTTTGTCAATTTAATTATTTGCTTAATTATTTAAACATCTTAAATTATTTTAAGACACGAATTAATTGTTATAATAATTGTTTCTCTCTTATTCCTTGTCAAATATTAATTCTTGAATTCCTTCAATAATTGTCACATGCTTATTTGATTTATATGTCTTAATTGCTATGTCACGACCCAATTTAGGATCGTGACTGGCGCTTAGGAGCAATTGCTCCCATGAAAGCCTTATCGGTATTTTATAGAAAAACGGACAGAGTTTTTCCTATTTTTGGACTATCCAAAAAATATTTTCTGCCTCAAAATCAACAAACAACCATCCTAATATCGAACAAAACAATCAACAACTTATCAATTAACCAAAATAAGTCTCCACCATTGCTAATCAATCCACTAACAACAAAAAATACGAATTTATCTCCAAATTCGATGAGAAAGTGCAATACTCATCATAAGTCTATAATAATAAAAGACTACTCATGACACTAAAAGAATGACTATGGAGTGAGTCTAAGAGTTCAAAAAAAAGACCATAACAATAAATAAAATCTTCGCCCACGCGAACAAGTGCGAGGCTCATCAAGAACTATCAACATGCGCGCTCTAATTAACGAAATCCTCGCCTGCGTCAACTGCTGTCTCTATAAAAATAAATTAGCATGGAGTGAGTCGCTAGCTCAGTGAGTAATAACACTTAACCATAACCGTTTTTATTGGGGACATGTCAGAAAATATGCTTGTATAATAATAATCAGAACTATCAAAAAACTAAAATGCCCTCTCAAACATGGTAAATATAATCTGTCTATTCATGTGCTCCCTGTAACAGAAATCAATTTAACAAATCGATATTAAACTCGGTAAATACTGTGTCATAGAAAATCTTTATATTTGGGAGGTTTCCAAGAAAGGATCATGTAATCTGTATCATTGTGTGGACCTTGTAGGTCCCTACTCAGGGGAAAACTGTAACTGTATGCTAGTTCTACCTTCCCACTAGCGAGGGTTATAACTGTAATCAATAATCTATAAATACAAGGTGCACCAGGTCTAACGAACCTGCCATTAGCTATGGGATCCTTCAAAGTCTCCTCCCATTTATACTTTTTTCTCGTAACCAGTAAATATTCATAAGGAAGCATTTTCAAAATAATAAAGGGCATATCAATTCTTATCAAATCATGTAAATCCATTTCATTAATGGTAACCATATCTCAAGTAACAGTAAAACATGTCTAGTAATAGTGAGAACATTTTATATAACGGTAAACATCTACAGTAAACTGTTCAGTACTATATCAAGTAAAGGACTTGTCCCACATATAATTTCAAATATTCGATAACACATTTTATTTTCAAAATAACGTATAAACCATGCAGGTTATGAAAACACAAATTGTGGTAAGATTACTGCTCATAGTACTCATGCCGAAATACCAAATGCTTTACCTCGAGCAATTCGTACAACTTCCTCCAATCAATCTATAATTACATAATAACGATCTTATGTTAATTTCCTTGTTTTGCCTAATTCATAGCTAATTTAGAATACCCAACCCTCGAGGTTTCATATTTGACTCTTAATTTGACGAATTATATTTACCCACGCGATGAGTAATTACTAATCTATCAACTCCAGCCTATTCATATAATTTATTCATCCGATTTCATAATGTTCGATGGATTTTTCAGGAAGAAAATTCTCAATTACGTGAATGAACTAGTGTAATTTTTATTACTCTGAAGAATCTTTTAATCATAGGAGACGGAATTAAAATCTACCAGAAGAAGAAGCTCGAATATTACCCGTAAGACTAGATTAGTGCTCAAGATTCCTCAACAGTTATAGATATGGCTCCAACGCACTACATCAACTTTTTCCTCCTCCTTTTTCTCTTTTCCTTCTTTCTTTCTCTGCTCGTTTTTGTTTTTCGTTTCTCCTGAAGATTTTGCTTCTTTTCCCTTCCCCAACCTTTTTTAATTGGCAGATAGGGTTCTAATGGGCTTCGGCCCTTTTGTTTCAATTCCCTATCCTTTTCCCTCTTTTTTTTGTTTGTTTTGTTTTATTAGTTAGTTCCTTTTTTTCCTTTGGACTTAATTTTCTTTTTAATTACTAAATATCCAATATGTCCTAATTTAAAATGTTGGCGTATTACATGTTACTTGATATTTAGCATATTAAATATTATACTGCCTATTTTCTCCCTGATTTTCACAATTAATTGCTACTTGTCATTGTTTGTTTCATAAATGAATTATAATTATTGTATGCCTTGATGCTTAATAGTTTCTCATTGAACTTGGTATTTATTGGAGTATTTTTATTACATTTAAGAGTTGTTAAAAAATATGGGGGGGCCGGGTTACACGCCGCAACGAAAATGAAAATAAATATATTGGGGGATCGGGTTGCACGCAGCAATAGAGTTATTTAAACTTTATATTGGGAGATCAGGTTGCACACCGCAACAGATTTATTTAAAGTTTATATTGTTGGAGCGGGTTGCATGCCACAACGGAAATTTATTGAGGAATTATATTGTTGGGGTGGGTTGCACGCCACAACGGAATTTGATTGAAATAATAATTGGTTATGACTACCGAGTTGACTTCAATTGTTAAAATGAGTTACTTGATTTATTTCTATTATTGTTATTATTTTTATTATTGTGTACAGGTTAATGTAAGTGACCTTCCTTAGCCTCGTCACTACTTCCTCGATGTTAGGCTCGGCACTTACCAGTACATGGGGTCTGTTGTACTGATACTACAATCTGTACTTCTTGTGTAAGTTTCGGAGTTGGTCCCTTTGCCCGGATATAGCTACCAGTGGAGACTTGAGGTATAACTGTACAGTGTTCGCAGTTCTGAAGTCCCCTTCTATCTTATCTCAGTTGTGTATTATATTTCAAACAGCATGAACTTTATTCACGACACTTGTGACTCCAATTTTGGGATAGTATTTAGATATCGCGTTTATTATGGATTATTCATTTTATTTCATACTTTATTTCTGTATTTATTTTATTTGTTATTAATTAATTTAAACTTATGTTAAAATGGCTAATTATATTCTAACGTTGGCTTGCCTAGCAAGTAAAATGTTAGGTACCATCACGGTCCCGAAGGTCGAAATTTTGAGCCGTGACAGTTGGTATCAGAGCACTAGGTTACATAGGTCTCACGAGTCACGAGCAAACTTAGTATTGTCTGAAGGATCGGTACTGAGACGTCTGTACTTATCTTTTAGAGGCTATGAAGTTTAGGAACAATATCACTTCTTTCTTATCATGTCGAGCGATTTTATTGTATCATCGATGATTGAACTATTCTATTCTTATTCTCTCGCAGATGGAGAGGACACGTAATACATCTACCGACGGACAGGGACCAGAGCCCCTAGTGGAAACTATGGCTAGGGGTAAAGGTCGAAGCCGAGGTCGTGCTGGAGGCCGAGGTAGAGGTAGAGCTCAGTCTAGAGCTCGAGCAGCAGCACCTATTGTAAAACCTCAGGTAGATCTTTAGTAAGAGGTTCCAGTTAAGAATGTACCAGTTGGATCAGTTCAGGTTCCGAAAGGATTCATAGCTACTCCAGTGCTTCAGGACGCTCTAGTCCATTTGGTGAGTCTTATGGTGGGCGTGGCCTAGAATGGTACATTTTCAGTTGCACCATCCATCTCACAGGCTGGGGCAGGAGCACAATCTCCCACTACTCCCTCTCCGGAGCAGGTGGCTCCCCAGAATCGGGCTCCAGCATTCCCGCCAGTTGTTGCGGCACAGGCTGGTGATAGGCCCGCCATGTCTTTTGAGGCTTTATTGAGACTGCATAAGTTTACTAAGCTCTTTCCAGTTCACTTCAGTGGTACACCTTCTGAGGACCCACAGGATTATCTTGACCACTGCCATGAGGTGCTGTGGAACATGGGTATAGTTGAGACCAATGGGGTCGATTTTGCTGTATTTCAGATGACGGGTTCCGCCAAGAGGTGGTGGAGAGATTTTACATTAACCGGACCAGTTGGATCGCCTGCATTGACCTAGGAGCAGTTTTCACGGCTATTTCTAGAGAAATTCCTCCCTATCATATTGAGAGAGGATTACCGCAGCCAATTTGAGCGTCTACAGCAGGGCAGTATGACTGTTACCTAGTATAAGTCCCGTTTTGTGTATTTAGCCTGTCAAGCTCTCCTTTTACTACCTACTGAGGGAGATAGAGTGAGGAGGTTTCTTGAGGGACTCACTCACCTTATCAGGCTTCAGATGGCCAAGGAGACCGGAAGTGAGATTTCCTTTCAGGCGGCTGCTAATGTCGCGAGGAGGATCGAGGTGGTTCTTGCATAGGAAAGAAAGAAGAGGTCTGCTAAGAGGCCTCGTTAGTTCAGTGGTTTCAGTGGTGCCTCGTCTTAGAGGCAGGGATAATTTTGGTAGGGGTCATCCTCCCAGACCTTTTATTTAGCACTTCAGGCATCTCCCGGTGCTTCAGGGGGTCACGGTCCTATTATACCTTACTCTGGGCAGCCAGTACTTAGTGCATATTCAACTCCTATCAGTGCACCACCACTCCAGAGTCACTATAATGATTATCCGTCCCGTTCAGGTCAGCTTCAGCTTCAGTAGCCACGACATCAGGATGGGTGTTATGAATGTGGGAACATTGCTCACATCAGGATGTATTGCCCTAGGTTGTCAAGTAACAGATCTCGGCAGGATTCTCGTGCCATCATACCGACACCGGTTGCTTCACCGCCTGCTCAGCCAGCTAGAGGTAGGGGTCAGTCAGCTAGAGGTGGAGGTCAGGCCATTAGAGGTGGAGATCCGATCGTTAGAGGTGGAGGCCAGCCAGTTAGAGGCCGTCCGAGAGACACAGTTCAGAGTGGTGGGGCCCAACCCAGATTTTATGTTTTTCCAGCTAGGCCTGAGGCCGAGTCACCTGATGCAGTGATGACAAGTACTATTCCAGTTTGCCATAGAGATGCTTCAGTTTTATTTGATCTAGGATCTACTTATTCCTATGTGTCCTCCTATTTTGCTTCATCTCTGGTTGTGCCTCGTGATTCTCTAAGTTCTTCTATGTGTGTATCTTAAACCGGTGGGATACTCTGTTGTAGTAAACCATGTTTATTGTTCGTGTGTGGTTGCAATTGGTAGTACTGAGACTAGTGTGGATCTTCTACTTCTTGATATGATAAATTTTGATGTCATCTTGGGTATGAATTGGCCGTCACCTTATCATGCTATATTGGATTATCATGCCAAGATGGTGACCCTAACCATGCCAGGGTTACCTCCTTTAGAGTGGAAAGGAACTCCTGGTCATTCTACCAGTAGGGTTATTTCTTATATGAAGGCTCGGCGTATGGTCGAGAAAGGGTGTCTAGCCTATTTGGATTATATTAGCGATCCTAGTGCGGATGTTCCTTCTATGGACTCAGTACCAGTTGTTCGTGAATTTCCAGAAGTATTTCCTGCAGATTTGCCGGGGAAGCCACCCGACAGAGATATTGACTTCTGTATTGATTTAGCTCCAGGCACTCAGCCCATTTCTATCCCACCATACCGTATGGCCCCACCAGAGTTGAAAGAATTGAAGGAGCAATTACAAGACTTGCTTGATCAGGGATTCATTACACCCAATGTCTCGAATGTGTATAGATTATCGACAGTTGAACAAGGCTACTATATAGAACAAGTATCCACTACCAATAATTGATGACTTATTCGACCAGCTTCGGGGTGCCAAGGTATTTTCAAAGATCAACTTGAGGTCTGGTTACCATCAGTTGAAGATTAGGGCATCTGATGTCCCTAAGAAAGCTTTTCGAACTCGGTATGGGCATTACGAATTCCTAGTGATGTCATTTGGGTTGGCAAATGCCCCAGCAACATTTATGGATTTGATGAATCGAGTGTTCAAGCCCTATTTGGATTCTTTTGTGGTTGTATTCATTGGTGATATCTTGATTTACTACAGTAGTTGAGAGGAGCATGAGCAGCATCTTCGGAGTGTGCTTCAGACTTTGAAGAATAACCAGTTATATGCTAAATTTTCAAAATGCGAGTTCTGGTTAAACTCTGTTGCTTTTTTGGGGCATGTTGTATCGGCAGAAGGCATAAAGGTGGATTTTAAGAAGATTGAGGCTATTCATAATTGGCTTAAACCTACTTCAGTTACAGAGATCCAGAGTTTCCTGGGTTTGGCAGGTTATTATCGTCGGTTCGTGGAAGAGTTTTCATCTATAGCAAGCCCATTGACCAGACTGACCCAGAAAGGTGCCCCATTCAGATGGTCAGACGAGTGTGAGTTGAGCTTTCAGAAGCTCAAGACTGCTTTGACTATGGCACCAGTGTTGGTATTACCCACAGGTTCAGTATCTTATACGGTATATTGTGATTCATCTTATATTGGGCTTGGTGCAGTATTAATGCAAGATGGCAGATTGATTGCATACGTCTAGCAACAATTGAAAGTTCACGAGAAGAATTATCATGTTCATGACTTAGAATTGGCATCCATTGTTCATGCAGTGAGGATTTGGAGATATTACCTTTACGGTGTCTCCTGTGAGGTATTTACTGATCATCGTATCTTACAATATCTGTTCAAACAAAAGGATCTCAATTTGAGGTAGAGAAGATGGTTGGAGTTGTTGAAGGACTATGATATCACTATTTTGTATCACCTTGGAAAGGCCAATGTGGTGGCTGATGCTTTGGGTAGAAAGGCTGTGAGTATGGGCAGTCTTGCGTATATTCCGGTTGGTGAGAGGCCGTTAGCTGCATATGTTCAGACTTTTGCTAATCAGTTCGTGAGGTTAGATGTTTCATAACCCAGTCGGGTTCTAGCTTGCACAGTCGCTCGGTCTTCTTTATATGAGCGCATCAGAGAGCGACAATATGATGATCCTCATTTACTTGTCCTTAAGGCCAAGATGCGACAACGGTGATGCCAAACAGGTTGTTGTGGGGGAAGATGGAGTTCTGCGAATGCAGGGTCGTATTTGTGTGCCTAATGTGGATGGGCTTCGTGAATTAATTCTGGAAGAGGCCCACAGTTTCAGGTATTCTATTCATCTAGGTGCCGCCAAAATATATCAAGATTTGCGGCAACATTATTGGTGGAGGAGAATGAAGAAGAATATAGTTGCATATGTAGCTTGGTGTCTAAATTGTCAGCAAGTCAAGTACGAGCATCAGAGACCTGGTGGTTTGCTTAAGAAGTTAGAAATTCATGAGTGAAAGTGGGAGCGTATCACTATGGATTTTATTGTTGGGCTCCCACGGACTCAATGAAAAATGTGACGCAATTTGGGTCATTGTGGACAGGTTGACCAAGTCAGCACATTTCATTCCAGTGGCAGTTGCCTATTCTTCAGAGGGGTTAGCTGAAATTTACATTCGTGAGATTGTCCACCTTCGCAGTGTGCCTGTGTCTATTATTTCAGATTGAGGTACACAATTTACCTCACACTTCTGGAGGGCTGTACAGTGTGATTTAGGCACGTGAGTTGAGTTGAACACATCATTTCATCCACAGACAGATGGATAGTTAGAGCGCACAATTTAGATATTGGAAGATATGCTTCGCACTTGTGTTATAGACTTTGGAGATTCTTGGGATCAGTTCTTGCCACTTGCGGAGTTTGCTTATAATAATAGCTACTAGTCGAGCATTCAGATGGCTCCATATGAGGCATTATATGGAAAGCGATGCCGATCGCCAATTGGCTGGTTTGAACTGGGAGAGGCTCGGTTGTTGGGTATCGATTTGGTACAGGATGCCTTGGATAAGGTCAAGGTTATTCAGTATCGACTTCCACAGCTCAGTCTAGGTAAAAGAGTTATGCCGACCGTAAAGTTCGTGATATTGCATTCATGGTTGGATAAAGAGTATTGCTTCGGGTTTCACCTATGACAGGTGTAATAAGGTTCGGAAAGAAGGGCAAGTTGAGCCCTTGGTATATAGGACCGTTCGAAATTCTTGAAAGGGTGGGTGAAGTAGCATACAGGCTTGCACTACCACCTAGTTTAGCAGCAGTTCATCCGGTGTTCCATGTGTCTATGCTTCGAAAATATCATGGTGATCTATCCCATGTACTAGAGTTTAGCTCAGTCGAGTTGGACAAAGATTTGACTTATGAAGAGGAACCAATAGCTATTCTAGTCCGGCAGGTCCGACAGTTGAGGTCTAACAGTTATCCTTTAGTTCGGGTACAATGGAGAGGTCAGCCGGTAGAAGCATCTACCTGGGAGTTTGATTCGGACATGCGAAGTAAATATCCACACCTTTTCACCAGCTCAGGTACTTTTTCTAATTCCGTTCGAGGACGAACGTTTGTTTTAGAGGGGGAGAATATGATAACCCAAAAGGTCATCTATAAATTTAATAATTATTTCTATGTTCTAAGATCTTGAAAAGAACTATTCATCATTCCTTGACTTACGTGCACAGTTCGTATAATGTTTCGGAAAGTTTTTATATGAAAATTGATTAAAATATGAAATAGAGCCTTAAAACTCAACTGAGTTGACTTTGGTCAATATTTTAAGCAAACAGACTCGGATCAGTATTTTGATAGTTCCGGTAGGTCCGTATCGTGATTTGGGACTTGGGCGTAAGCCTGGAATTTAATTTGGAGGTCCCTAGCTTGAATTATCGCCAGTTGGCGAAAACTAGAAGCCTAAAGACTTAAAGATTTCAAAGTTTGACCATAAATTGACTTTTATTAATATCGGGGTCGGATTCAAGTTCTGAAAATTTTCATAGGTCCGTTATGTCATTTATGACTTGTGTGCAAAATTTAAGGTCAATCAGACTTGATTTGATAGGTTCCGGTGTCGTTTGTAGAAATCGGAAGTTTCAAAGTTCATTAGGCTTGAATCTATGTGTTATTCGTGTTTTTAGTGTTGTTTGATGTAATTTGAGGTTTCGACTAAGTTCGTATGATATTTTAGGACTTGGTGGTGTATTTTGGTTGAGGTCCCGGGTGCCTCGGGTGAGTTTCAGATGGTTAACGGGTTGAATTTTGGACTTGGAACTCTATTAGAATTTTTCTGATGCACTGTCTTGTTTCCTTCTTCGCGTTCACGATAGAGGTCTCGCGTTCGTGAAGAGGAACTAGAGGCAAGCAAAAATTTACTCTTCGCATTAACGAAGAGGGGACCGCATTTGCAAAGGGGTAGAGGGAAGTGTTCATCGCTAACGTGTGGGAGCGTTCGCGTAGAAGGGCGAGGTCTGGCCGGGCACCTGGCGATAAGGCTTCGCGTTCGCATAGTGGAGACCGCGTTCGCGAAGGCCAAGTTTGGCAAGGCATCACGTTCGCGAGACTGACCTCGCATTCGCAAAGAAGAAATCTTGGGCAGCACAAAAATGTGCTTCGTGAACGCGAGGGTGCTATCGCGAACGCGATGAAGAAATTCCCAGACAGCAGAACTTAAGTTCTAGAAATGGGGTTTTGTCCCATTTTTCATTATTCAAGATATTGAGCTCGGGTAAGGCGATTTTTGGGATAAGCATTCTTTATCCTATATTGATTATATTTTATGATTCCATATTCATTTACATCATAAATACGTGAATTTATAGAAGAAAAATCAGATTTTTATAAAATCTTCCAAAAATATGCAATGAAGATTTGAAAGCCAATCCGATGTCTGAATTTGATAACTTTTGTATGGTTGAACTCGTATCGGAACGAGTGTTCGGATTTCGTGTGCTTTTCTGGGATTCAAGACGTGGGGCCCACTATCGATTTTTGAGATGAATTTAGGATTTTAATCCGGAAAATTTGTAAATTCATATGGAATTAATTCCTGCGATTTGTATTGAGTATACTGAATTGTTTATGACTAGATTTGAGGATTTCGGACATGAATTTGCAAGGCAAAGGTTTATTGGATTCTTGTATTTGGTTGCAAAGCAAGGTAAGTATTATGGTTAACCTTGACTTGAAGGAATAAAACCCTTGAATTATTTGCTATGTGAATTTCATGTGTAACGATGTATAGGCAAGGTAACGAGTGCCTATACTTTGTCAATTTAATTATTTGCTTAATTATTTAAACATCTCAAATTGTTTTAAGACACGAATTAATTATTATAATAATTATTTCTCTCCTATTCCTTGTCAAATATTAATTTTTGAATTTCTGCAATAATTGTCACATGCTTATTTGATATATGTGTCTTAATTGCTACTTGACATTTAGCATATTAAATATTATACTCCCTATTTTCTCCCTGATTTCCGCAATTCATTGCTACTTGTCATTGTTTGTTTCGTAAATAAATTATAATTATTGTATGCCTTGATGCTTAATAGTTTCTCATTTATCGTGGTATTTATTGGAGTATTTTTATTACATTTAAGAGTTGTTAAATTATATGGGGGGATCGGGTTATACGCTGCAACAGAAATGAAAATAAATATATTGGGGTATCGGGTTGCACACCGCTACAGCGTTATTTAAAGTTTTTTTGTCACGACCCAAACTCCCTCCATGTAACGTCGTGATAGCACCTAGTCTCTACGACTAGGTAAGCCTAACAAATTGTGGAATATAACAAAAACGAAAGTAAACCTTGGCAACTAACAGCAGTGGATAACTAAATAACTAATAATAATGTCGCTCGGCATGTGCAATAACCAATACTCTATAATACACAGTCTTCCCAAAACCCGGAACATCTAAGTCACAAGCTACAGAAGAAAACTAGTATCTCTATACACCAAAGTCTAACAAAAGAAGTACGAAAGGTAAATGACATAAAAGAGAATAGAGGGGGACTCCGAGGTCTGTGGACGTGGAAGATGTACCTTAAAGTCTCTGTACAACAGCAAGCACTCTCAGCTAGTAGCGGGGCTGATAAGAACCCCCTGGATCTGCACACGAAAACATGTGCAGGAAAGGGCATGAGTACACGACAATGGTACCCAGTAAGTGCTAAGCCTAACCTCGGTAGAGTAGTGACAAAGTCAGATCAGGCCCAGTGGTATATAATAAATAAAAAAGGAAAATATAACAGTATAATAAGAGACTGGAATTTAACAAAAAGAAAACACAGCGATATAACAATGCAACACACATGGATAAACAACAGGGGATCTCCTGAGATACCGTCTCGTAGTCCCAAAATAATTATGCAGGGAGAACTCCCGAGGTGCCGCCTCATAGTCTCAAAAGTAAATATATAGGGAGAACTCCCGAGGAACAGCCTCTCAGCCTCAAAGCCTCAAAAGTAAATGTTCAGGGAGAATTCCCGAAAAACTGCCTCGTAGTCTCAAAAGTAAATATGCAGGGAGAACTCCCGAGGAACCACCTCGTAGTCTCAGAAGTAAATACACAGCTCAACCGATAAATACCATAGTTAACAGCAAGAATTCTACAGTTAAGACTGATAAAGAATAAGGAAAAATAGGAAAATAAATTAGGCATGCTTCACAGAGTTCAAAAAAGTAGTTAAAGCACGTACACATGTGATATCAGGCTAATCAGGATAACTATGCATGTTGGAATAGCTCAATTAAGAATGAAAACAGACTAATACTCATTTAAACGGTATAACTTAAATTAAAGGAAAAACATGTTACTACTCAGTAAAATAAATCGTGTTTTTCAACAAATAGACCGTGTACGTACTCGTCACCTCACGTACATGGCGCTCACATATCACGAGAGTACCAAATCCTAAGGGGATTTCCCTTACACAAGGTTAGGCAAGCCACTTACCTCGAACCAAGCTCAATCAATCGGTGACAATGCCTTTTCCACGAATATCCGACTCCGAATGGCCCAAATCTAACCAAAATCAATTACATAACATAAATATAACTACAAGGAACTAATCTAGCTAATAAAATCAAAGCTAAAGCAAGAAATTGAAAAATCTCCCTAAAACGCCTCCCCCGGCCCAGGTCTCGGAATCGGGTAAAAGTCACAAAATATGAACCCCCATTCACTCACGAGTTTACTCATACCAAAATTACTCAAATCCGATACCAAAATCTTGATCAAAATCCCAAAATTCGGCCTAAGAACGTTTCTCAACTTTCCCCAAATTTTACACCCTAAATCCGAAGTTAAATGGAGAAAATAACTATAGATTAATGGAATAAAACCAAAAATGAGTTAGGAATCATTACCCCAAAGCTTCATCTGAAAATCCCTTGAAAAATCACCAAATTCCGAGCTCTCAAGTCCAAAAATGAAGAATGAAATCAAACCCTCACACTTAGCCCTTTTTTCTGCCAGAGATCTCGCTTCCGCGATCCTTCAACCGCATCTGCGACCCCTGATCATTCCTTCCAAAACCTCTTCTGCGCTTAATCATCCGCACGTGCAGCCCCGTACCTGCGGTCTCCCCACCGCAAGTGCGAAAACATACCAACCAATCCTAAAACATCATACGAACTTAGTCGAGCCCTCAAACCACATCAAACAATGCTAAAATCACAAATTATCCTCCGATTCAAACTTAAAGAACTTGAAACTTTCAAATTCGACAACCGATGTCGAAACCAATCGAACCACGTCCGATTGATCCTATATGTTGCACACAAGTCGTATTCAACCATACGGACCTATTCTAACTCCTGGAATCGGAATTCGATCTCGATATCAAAAATTCCACTACCGGTCAAAATCTCCAAACCTTTGACTTTCGCCATTTTAAGCCTAGATGAGTTACAAACCTCCAAAACACAATCCTGACATGCCCCTAAGTCCAAAATCACTTAACGGGGCTAACGGAACTGACATAACTCCATTCCGGAGTCGTCTTCACACAGTTTCGACTTCGGTCCAAAACCTAAGGCTTAAACCTCCGTTTAGAGACTAAGTGTCCCAAAATACTCCAAAAATCAAAACGAAACCTCCCGGCAAGTCACAATAGCAAATATAGGTACGGGGGAAGTAGTTAATTGTGGATCGGGGCTATAACTCTCAAAACGACCGGCCGGGTCGTCACATCCTCCCCCTCTTAAAATAATTATTCATCCTCGAGTGAGTATAGAGACATACCTGAAGCTATGAAAAGATAAGGATAATGATTGCGCATATTCTGCTCGGTCTCTCAAGTCGCCTCCTCGACCGGCTGACCCCTCCACTGAACCTTTACTGGAGCAATGTTCTTTGACCTTAGCTTTCTGACCTGCCTATCCAAAATAGCCACTGGCTCCTCAACATAAGATAGATCCTTGTCCAACTGGACTAAGCTGAAATCCAATACATGAGCCGGATCACCTGATACTTCTGGAGCATAGAAACGTGGAATACCGGATGAACCCCTGCAAGGCTGGGAGGTAAGGCAACCTCATAAGCAACCTCCCCAACATGCCACAACACATCGAAAGGACCAATGTACCTTGGGCTCAGCTTGCCCTTCTTTTCGAACATCATAACGCCCTTCATAGGCGATACCCGGAGTAAGACCCACTCTCCAACCATGAATGCTACATCGCAAACCTTCTGGTCCACATAACTCTTTTGTCTGGACTGGGCTATGCGAAGTCGATCCTGAATCACCTTCACCTTATCCCGGGCATCCTAGACCAAGTTTGTACCCAATAATCAAGCCTCGCCCGACTCGAACCAACCTACTGGGGACCGATACCGCCTACCATGGCGAACTGCTGGGGCACGAGATCCAAAATAAGAACCAGCCTCTCGAGACCTCTTGGCCTCTCTCTCCTCTCTATCCCAGGCAAGCATTCCCTCCAATCTCCTGGGAATACTCATAACCTACTGGTAAGAGATATCCATCTCCAACTCCCTAGCCATACTAATCTAGATGCTGGGGTAGAGTCCTTCAATAAAGTTACGAACCCTCTCCCGAACTGTAGCAACCAAGGCCGGTGCATGTCGGGCCAAATCACTGAAATGGACTGCATACTGTGACATAGTCATAGAACCCTGACGTAACTGCTCAAACTCTGCGCTCCATGCATCCCTGAGTCTCTGAGAGATATACTCTCTCAAAAACATATCCGAGAACTGAGTCCATGTGAGTGAGGCTGCCTCGTCCGGACTACTCAACTCATAAGCATGCCACCACTGACAGGCTGCTCCTCTAAGCTGAAAAGTGGTAAAAGAAACCCCACTCGTCTCCGCTATGCCCATAGTACGGAGAATAAGATGACACTCTTCCAGAAAACCCTGAGCATCATTTATAGCCGATCCGCTGAAGGTAGGTTGGTGGTACTTCTTGTACCTCTCAAATTTGAGTTGCTCCGCCTCAGAAGCGGTTGTCCTAGTCTCGTGCTGAACCGGAGCTACCGGCTGCATCGGTATAATCTTTGGAACCTGGTCGGCCTAAACCCGCTGCTCTGGAGTATCGGTGACGGAAGTCTATGCTCCTCCCCCGGCCTGAGCTATGGCAGGTGCAAGTGGAATCAATCCAGCTTGAGCTAAGGTGCTGAACATTCTCAGAAACTGGGCTAGGGTCTCCTGGAAAACTGGTGTAGCAACAGGTGCCTCAGGTGTCTGCCCTCCAGCTGGAGCTACTGAGGGATCCTCTGTGGTAGCTTGTGCGGGTGCCCTGGCTGCACCGCGTGGACGTTCTCGGCCTCTACCCCGGCCCCAGCCTCTTGCGGCTCTAGCAGGGGTCGTGGGTGCCTGGTCATCAGATTCGCCTGTACGTCTCCTCACCATCTGTGAGAGAATAGAATACACAAGTTTAGAATTTTTTTTTGATGTCAACAAATTTCATACGACAAGAAATCAAAGAAGTATATTTTTTTCCTAACAGTTCCATAGCCTCCCAAAGATAATTACAGACGTTTCTGTACTGATCCGCGAGACTCTAATAAATCGGTTTGTGACTCATGACACATATGAACCTAGAGCTCTGATACCAACTTGTCACGACCCAAACTCCCTCTGTGTAACGTCGTGACGGCATCTAGTCTCTACGACTAGGTAAGCCTAACAAATAGCGGAATATAACAAACATGAAAGTAAACCCTTGCAACTAAGAGCAGTGGATAACTAAATAACTAATAACAATGCCGCTCGACATGTGCAATAACCAATACTCTATAATACACAGTCTTCCCAAAACTCGGAACGTCATAAGTCACAAGCTACACAAGGAAACTAGTATCTCTATACACTAAAGTCTAACAAAAGAAGTATGGAAGGTAAATGACATAGGAGAGACTAGAGGGGGACTCTGTGTTCTGCGGACGCAACAGATGTACCTTGAAGTCTCCGTACAATAGCAAGCAATCTCAACTAGTAGCGGGGCTGATACAAAAGCACCTGGATCTGCACACACAAAACATGTGCAGAAGAGTAGCATGAGTACACGACAATGGTACCCAGTAAGTGCCAAGCCTAACCTCGGTAGAGTAGTGACGAGGCCAGGTCAGGCCCAGTGGTATATAATAAATAAAGCAGAAAAATATAACAGTATAATAAGAGACTGGAATTTAACAAAAAGCAAACACAACGATATAACAATGCAACACACAGGGATAAAAAGTAGGGGATCTCCCGAGATACCATCTCGTAGTCCCAAAATAAATATGCAGGGAGAACTCTCGAGGTGCTGCCTCGTAATCTCAAAAGTAAATATACAGAGAGAACTCCCGAGGAACAGCCTCATAGCCTCAAAAGTAAATGTTCAGCGAGAATTCCTGAAGAACCGCCTCGTAGTCTCTAGTCTCTAAAGTAAATATGCAGGGAGAACTCCCGATGAACCGCCTCGTAGTCTCAAAAGTAAACACACAGCTCAACCAATAAATGCCATAGTTAACAATAAGAATTCTACAGTTAATACTGTTAAGGAACAAGGAAAAATGGGAAAATCAACTAGGCATGGTTCACAAAGTTCAAAAAATAGTTAAAGCACGTAGACATGCAATATCAGGCTAATCAAGATAACTACGCATGTTGGAATAGCTCAATTAAGAATGAAAACAGACTAATACTCATTTAAGCTTTATAACTCAAATTAAAGGGAAAACATGTTACTAATCAGTAAAATAAATTGGGTTTTTCAACAAATAGCTCGTGTACGTACTCGTCAACTCACATATCACGACAGTACCAAATCCTAAGGGGATTTCCCCCACACAAGGTTAGGCAAGCCACTTACCTCGAACCAAGCTCAATCAATCGGTGATAATGCCTTTTTCACGAATATCCGACTCCGAATGGCCCAAATCTAGCCAAAATCAATTACATAACATAAATATAACTACAAGGAACTAATCTAGCTAATGAAATCAAAGCTAAAGCAAGAAATTGGAAAATCGCCCTAAAACTCCTCCTCGGGCCCACATCTCAGAATCAGGTAAAAGTCACAAAATATGAACACCCATTCACTCACGAGTTCACTCATACTAAAATTACTCAAATCCGATACCAAAATCTCGATCAAAATCCCAAAATTCGGCCTAAGAACTTTTCTAAACTTTTTACCAAATTTTCAACCCCAAATCCGAAATTAAATGGTGAAAACAACTATAGATTAATGGAATACAACCAAAAATGAGTTAGGAATCATTACCCAAAGCTTCCTATGAAAATCCCTTGAAACATCGCCAAATTCCGAGGTCTCAAGTCCAAAAATAAAGAATAAAATCAAACCCTTGCACTTAGCCCTTTTTCTGCCAGAGATCTCTCTTCTGCGACCCTTCAACCACATCTGCGGTCCCGCACCTGCGAAATTTCCATTGCAAGTGCGGATTTCACTAAACACTGATCGCCCGCTTCTGCGGTCAAAAGGTCGTACCTGCGTGTGCGCACCTGCTGACCTATGTCCGCTTCTGCGGTCCCCCACCGCTCCTGCAATATCTCCAGCGCATTTGCGGGCATCGCAGATTTGGAACTCACCTCGCACCTGTGACCCGTGATCATTCCTTCCAAAACTGCTTCTACACTTAATCATCCATTATTTCTTCCGTTAAGCATCCGAAACACACTCGAGGCTCCCAGGACTCTAACCAAACATACCAACGAATCCTAAAATATCATACGAACTAAATCGAGCCATCAAACCACATCAAACAATGCTAAAATCACAAATCATCCTCCGATTCAAACTTAAAGAACTTGAAACTTCCAAATTCGACAACCGATATCGAAACCAACCGAACCACATCCAATTGATCCCAAATTTTGTACACAAGTTGTATTAAACCATTATAGACCTATTCCAACTTCCGGAATCGAAATTCGATCTCGATATCAAAAATTCCACTAAAAATCTCCAAAACTTTGATTTTTGCCATTCCAAGCCTAGATGAGTTACATACCTGCAAAACACAATCCGGGCAAGCCCCCAAGTCCAAAATCATCTAACAAGGCTAACAGAACCAACGGAACTCCATTCCGGAGTCGTCTTCACACAGTTCCGACTACAGTTTTATCGCCGGTTTTATCTATATAGATTCTTTACATTCCTCAATTGAATTATCTTATCATATTATATTCGTCATTTTTTGTCCATTTTCACATGTTCTACTTGCCTTATCGCTTACTTGCTAATTACTCTACATGTTTAGTTTAAGTTCTTGTTTCCTTTATTCCGTATTCATTATTTAAATGTTGAACTCCTTACTTGAAGTTGTCATTCTTCGAATATCTTATTGTTGAAATTCTTATCGAGCTATAAAAGTCGTGATTCATATTGAGGCGAAGTGTTAAGTTGTGAAATACTATTCTATTGAGTTATTCACTTCCGGTTGTTATTGTTGAGACTATGTGTACATTGTGGTTGAGCCGTGAGCTCTTTATTGTGAAAATATTATTATTGTTGATTTCTTTGGCAGGTTATGATATTGGGCACTTGAGGTGCGGTTTGTGATACGTTGTGATATTGATACGCATGCGGTGGTTTAAGATTTTGGGGTTGAAACGCATGCGGTGGTATAAGGTTTTGGGGTTGAAACACATGCGGTAAGATAATGTGGGATTGATACATGTGGCTAGTAGGGGAACTATTAGAAGCCATGCGGTGTGATAAGGTGGGATAAAACGTGTGATGCTATTTCGAGAAAATGATTTTCAAAACTAAAAGTAAAGGCTCGCGCGGTGATATAAAGAAATATTGTGACTTATTCTTGTTATTTGAGACTACAGGGCGATACCTCGAAAGTAACTCTTGTTGGTATTTCTTCATTGTTACACTTGTCTAGGTAGTTATTTCCTTAGCATATTATTATTTGTTTTCTCTGTGTCGCACTAATTGCTTTAGTTCCGTGCAGCTAACTTTGATATGCTATTTGTTGTTTCAATTTCATTACTGTCATTATTACACTGCCTTGCACTTGTTCAGTCTTCTTATTTATTCTAGCAGGGCCTTGACCTGACCTCGTCAGGACTCTAACGAGGTTAGGCTTGGCACTTACTCGGTACCGTTGTGGTGTACTCATGCTACGCTTCTGTACATCTTTTTATGTAGATCCAGGTACCTCCAACCAGCCCAGGAATTACCGAGAGTTTAGTTGTAGAGACTTCAAGGTATACATGCTGGCGTCTGCATGCCTCGATGTCCTCCTCTACTCCGAGGCATTTATTCAAGTAGGGCCTTGACCTGACCTTGTCACTACTCTACCGAGGTTAGGCTTGGCACTTACTGGGTGCCATTGTGGTATACTCATGCTACATTTCTGCATATCTTTTTTTGTAGATCCAAGTACCTCCTACTAGCTCAGGCATTAGCGAGAGTTTAGCTGCGGAGAATTCAAGGTATACATGTCGGCGTGTGCATGCCTCGGAGTCCCCCTCTACCTTGACTATTCTATTTGCCTGATCCTTTTATGGATATTGATCTATAGGATTATGTAGTACTTCTATTTAGAGCTTGTGACTTGTATTCGCCGGGTCTTGGGAGTTGTATATACTGAGTCATCATAATGTTTATTTATTATACGTTTCTGAGTTTTGAGACTTATATTTATCATTTCAGTTATATCTGTATGAATGATAGGCTTACCTAGTCTTAGAGACAAGGTGCCATCATGAAATCTTACGGAGGGAAATTCGGGTCGTGACAAGTTAGTATTAGAGCTCTAGGTTCATAGGCGTTATGAGTCACAAGCATGTTTAGTAGAGTCTCGCGGATCGGTGTGGAGACGTCTGTACATATCTTCAGGAGGCTATGGAACGGTTAAGAAAAAGTTCACTTCTTTGATTCCTTATCGTGCAAATTTGTTGATTTCGAAATTCTAAATCTCTGTCATTTTATTATCTCATAGTTGGTGAGGACACGCACAACTGGATCTAATGATTAAACACCCGTGCCCCCTGCTAGAGATACGAAAGGTCGGGGCCGGGATAGAGACCGAGGACGTCAACAAGGTGCATCCAGAGCACCTGCACGAGCTGCTACAGAGGAGCCACCAGTAGCTCCAGTTGGAGGGTAGGCACCTGAGACGCCTGTTACTACCCTTGCACTTCCGGAGATTCGCCTAGTTATTGAGCATGTTTGGTAGTGTGTCTCAAGCAGGGTTGATCCCACTGGCTCCTGCCACATCTCAGGCTAGGAGAGGAGCACAGACTCCCGTCGCCCGTAACCCAGAGCAACGGGTCGAGGTGGACCAGGTCCCAGAGGTCATACTAGTGCAGCTGGTCACGCTAGTTCAGCTCGAGGTTAGGGAAGTTGCTTCTGAGGGGGAGCAGCTCAGGCTCGAGAGGTAAAAGAAGTACCACCCTCCTACTTTCAACGGCTTGGCTTCAAAGGATACCCAAGGTTTTCGGGAGAAGTGCCATCATATCCTTCATACTATGGGTATTGTGGAGTTGAGTTGGGTTGCTTTCACTACTATCCAGCTTAAGGGAGCGGCTTATCAGTGGTGGCGAGCGTATGAGTTGGGTAGCCTGGCCGAGGCAACTTTACTCACTTGGGATTGTTGAGGGAGTTTGTTCCCCAGAGCCTTAGGGATGCATGGTGCGCAAGGTTTGAGAATTTGTGCTAGGGTGCTATGACAGTATCGAAGTATGCAGTCTGGTTCAGTGATTTGTACAAGCATGTACCAATGTCAGAGAGCAAGTTTGTCGATTTATTGAGGGGCTCAATCCTAGTATCAGATTCAGCATGGCCCGAGAATTGGAGATAAACATCCCATACCAGTAGGTAGTGGAGATCACTAGGAGATTGGAGGGTATATGGGCCCGGGAAAGAGAGGAGAGGGAGGCCAAGAGGCCTCGAGATTCTGGCACATATAGTGGTGCTTGTGCCCCGATTGTAGCTCGTCATGGCAGGGGCTATGTAAGCCGCCCTGTTCAGTGGTATTCCGACTACTCCCATGCCTTAGGTTGCCTATTATGCACCACCACTATCTAGTGTACCTCCTGTATGGGATGCTTTCAGTGGTCAGTCCAGCTAATTAGGCCAATCAGTTCCAGCAGCCACGTCCATTGAGATCTTATTTTGAGTGTGGTGACACTCATCATATGGTGAGGGATTTCCCCAGACTCAGGAAGGGTTCACCTCCACAAACTACTCAGGCTCCACGAATTCCAACGAATCCTCAGGCTTCTCAGGTCATGGTTATCACACCGGTTGCCAGTACACCTGCACAACCAGCCAGGGGTGAAACTCGGGGAGGTAGAGGTCGCCCTATATGGGGAGGCCAGGACAAATATTATGCTTTTCCTGCTAGGACGGAGGCAGTTGCATCTGACTCAGTTATCACAGGTATTGTTCCGGTTTGTCATAAAGATGCATCAGTCTTATTTGATCTAGGCTCCACTTATTCCTATGTATCTTATTACATTTCTCAATCGGGTATATACCGTGATTCTTTGCGTTCTCCTGTCTATGTGTCCACACATGTGGGAGATTCCATTATTGTTGACTGTATATATCGGTCGTGTTTATTTATTCTTGGTGGTTTTGAGACCATAGCCGATCTATTGTTGCTCAGTATGGTATATTTTGATGTTATCTTAGGTATGGACTGGTTGTCGCCCTATCATCCTATTCTTGATTGTCACGCCAAGACGGTGACGTTGGATATGCCATTTTTTCCACGGTTGGAGTAGACAGGTGCTTTAGATTATGTTCCTAGAAGGGTGGTGTCTTTCCTTAAGGCACAACGAATGGTTGGTAAGGGATATGATGTGTATCTAGCCTATGTGAGGGATGCCAGTGTTGATACTCCTACCATTGAGTCAGTTCCGGTAGTGAGAGACTATCCAGATGTATTTCTAGCGGATTTTCTGGGCATGACGCTTGACAGGGACATCGACTTTGGTATTGATTTGTTATCGGGCACTCAGCTCGTTTCTATTCCACCATATCGTATGGCCCCAGCAAAATTGAAGGAGTTAAATGAGAAGTTGCAAGAGTTTCTTGATATAGGTTTCATTCGGCCCAATGTATTACCTTGGGGTGCTCCAGTCTTGTTTGTAAAGAAGAAGGATAGTTCTATGTGCATGTGTATTGATTATCGCCAGTTAAACAACGTTATAGTGAAGAACATGTATCCATTGCCATGCATTGATGACCTATTTGATCAAGTATAGGGTGCGATAGTGTTTTCAAATATTGATTTGTGGTCTGGCTATCATTAGTTGAAGATTCGGGAGCCGGATATTCTGAAGACTACCTTCAGGACTCGGTATGGTCATTACGAGTTCTTTGTGATGTTATTTGGGCTGACCAATGCCCCAGCAATATTCATGCACTTGATGAACAGTGTATTCCAGCCCTATCTTGGCTCATTTGTCATTGTGTTTATTGACAACATCTTGGTGTACTCTCGAAGCTGGGAGGATCATGAGCAGCACCTGAGGACCATGCTCCAAACCTTGAGAGAAAAGAAGTTGTATGCAAAATCTTCAAAGTGTGAATTCTGGCTTGATTCGACGGCATTTATAGTCCATGTAGTGTCGAGTGAGGGGATCAAGATAGACCTGAAGAAGATTGAAGTGTGCAAAGTTGGCCCAAACCGTTTTCAACTACTGAGATCCAGAGTTTTCTCATTTTGGTTGGGTATTATCATCGACTCGTAGAGGGTTTCTCATCTATTGCTGCACCTATGACCAGATTGACCTAGAAAGGTGCTCCAATCAGGTGGACCGAGGAGTGTGAGGAGAGCTTTCAAAAGCTCAAGATAGCTTTCACTACGGCCCTAGTATTGGTGTTGCCTACGGGTTCGGGGTCTTATACTTTGTAGTGTGATGCGTTGTGGGTTGGCCTCAGCGTGGTGTTGATGCAGAATGGTAGGGTGATTTCATACACGTCTAGACAGTTGAAGGTACATGAGAAGAATTATCTTGTCCATGACCTTGAGTTAGCAGCTATTGTTCATGCCTTGAGGATTGGCGGCACTATTTGTACGGTGTCCCTTGTGAGGTCTATACCGACCAACGGAGTCTACAACATTTGTGCAAACAAAAGGACCTTAACTTGCGTTAGCGGAGGTGGTTAGATTTGCTTAAGTACTATGATATCACCATTCTGTATCATCTCGAAAAAGCCAATGTAGTGCAATGTAGTGGTCGATGCCTTGAGTCGTAAGGTGGAGAGCTTGGGCAGTTTACCATATCTACCGGCAGCGGAGAGGCCATTAGCATTGGATGTTCAGGCCTTAGCCAACCAGTTTGTTAGATTGGATGTTTCGAAGCTGAGTCGAGTGTTGGCTTGTATGGTTTCTCGGTCTTCTCTTTATGATCATATCAGAGAGCGTCAGTATGACGACCCCCATTTGCTTGTCCTAAAGGACACGATTCAGTACAGCAATTCCAAGGAGGTCACTATTGGTGACGATGATTTGTTACGGATACAGTGCCCAATGTAGATGGTTTGCGTGAGTTGATTTTTCAGGAGGCCACCGTTCACGGTACTTCATTCATCCGGGTGCCGCAAAGACATATCAGGATATGAGACAACACTATTGGTTTAGGAGGATGAAGAAGGACATTGTGGAGTATGTAGCTCGATGCCTAAACTGTCAACGGTTGAAGTATGAGCATCAGCGGCTAGAGATTCTAGAGTGGAAATGGGATTGGGTTACTATGGATTTCATTGTTGAACTCCCACGGACTCAGAGGAAGTTTGATGCAGTGTGGGTGATTGTGGATAGGTTGACCAAGTCGGCTCACTTAATTCTAGTGGTGACTACTTATTCTTCAGAGCTGCTGGCTCAAGTTTATATTCTCAAGATTGTCAGATTTAATGGCGTACCGGTATCCATCATATCTGACGGGGTACATAGTTTACATCGCGATTATGGAGGGCCGTACATCGTGAGTTAGGCACGTAGGTTGAGTTGAGTATAACATTTCACCCTCAGACAGACGGACAGTTCGAGCGCACTATTAAAATATTGGAGGATATGCTCTGTGCATGCATGATAGAGTTTGGGGGTTCTTGGTATCAGTTCCTGCCGCTTGCAGAGTTTGCCTACAACAACAGCTACCAGTCGAACATTCAGATGGCTCCGTATGAGGCTTTGTCTGGGAGACGGAGTCGGTCTCCGATGGGTTGGTTTGAGTCGGGTGAGGCTAGGATATTGGGTACAAACTTGGTTCAGGATGCTTTCAAAAAGGTTAAATTGATTCAAGATTGATTTCGTACAGCCCAATCTAGATAGAAGAGTTATGTGGATCGAAAGGTTCGTGACATTGCATTCATGGTTGGGGAGCACGTCTTGCTCCAAATTTCTCCCATGAAGGGTGTTATGAGGTTCGGGAAGAAGGGAAGTTGAGGCCTAGGTATATCATACCTTTTGAGATTCTTGAGAGGATTGGAGAGGTGGCCTACAGGCTTGCACTACCACCTAGTCTAGCTACAGTTCATCCAGTATTCCATGTTTCTATGCTCCGGAAGTATCACGGCGATCCGTCTCATGTATTAGACTTCAGCTCAGTCCAGTTGGACAATGATTTGTCTTATATTGAGGAGTCGATAGCCATTTTGGACAGGCAGGTCCGAAAGTTGAGGTCAAAGAGCATTGCTTCAGTGAAGGTTCAGTGGAGGGGTTAACCAGTCGAGGAGGTGACTTGGGAGACCGGCATGATATGTTTAGCCGTTATCCTCTTCTTATCACCAGTTCAGGTATGTCTCTATACTCGTTCGAAGACGAACGTTTATTTTAAGAGGGGGAGGATGTAATGACCCGGCCGGTCATTTTGATTATTTTTGCCCTGATCCCTTATTTACTTCCTCCTCTATGCTACATTTTGGTTATGCGACTTGTCGGGGTGTTTGGTTTTGATTTCGGGTGGGTTTAGGAGTGAAATGGGGCACATAGTCCCTAAGCTGAAGGTTTAAGTTGTAAGAGTTAACTGTAGTTTGACTTTATGTAGATGACTCCAGAATGAAGTTGTGACGGTTCCTATAGCTCTGTATGGTTATTTTAGACTTAGGAGTGTGTATAGATGTTGATTTAGAGGTTCGTAGGTCGTTTCGGCGTGAATTGGCAAAAGTGGGAAAGTTGAAGGTTTATAAGATTTGGGAAGCTTGACTGGGAGTTGACTATATTGATATCGGGGTTAGATACCGATTCCGGAAGTTGGAATGGGTCTGCAATGTCATTTTGTGACTTGTGTGCAAAATTTGAATTCAATCGCAGTTGTTTTAGTATGAATCAACATTGGTTTCGGAATTCAGAAGTTCATAGTTTCGTAATCTTAAATTTGGGTTGCGATTCATAGAATCGATGTTGTCTTACATGGGTTTTGGCCTTGAGTAGGTCTGTTATGTGTTTTGGAGCTTGTTAGTATATTCGGACGAGGTCGCGGGGGCCCTAGGTGTGATTTGGATTTAATCCAGATCAAATTTTGGACTTGCGCAACTATTGAAATTTCCAGCATCTGGTATCATCATAACTGTGGAGGGATTGGCTGTAGGTGGGGACTCGCAAAAGCGAGTTGTTGATCGCAATCTAGGACCGCAAGTGCGGTCTATTTTCTGCTAAAGCTGAAGTGTAGGAGCGGAAGGGGCATCACAGGAGCGAAGTGGTGTGAGCAGGCGAGGGACCGCAGGTGCGGTCGAAACTTCGCAGAAGCGGAATTTCTGGACTTAAGTGTAATCCGCACCTACGATGGTTTTTCCGCAGGTGGGACCCCAAGCTCGAAGAAGCGAATTTGCTGGGCGAAAAATGGAAAATTTTGAGGGTTTGTTTCATAATCCACTTTTGGACCTAGAAAGCTCGGTGTCAGGTGATATTTCGGGAGATTTTCAGAGGGATCATTGGGGTAAAAATTCCTAACTCGGTTTTAGTTAAATTACACAAATCTGTTGTTGTTTTTATCATTTAATTAGTGGTTTAGTTGGAAAATTGGAGAAACTTGTGAAAACTTCTTAGGCTAAAATTTGGGGTATTGAAAGGAGATTCGGGTAGGATTTGAGTAATTCTTGTATGGTTGGACTTGTTATCGAATGGGTGTTCAGTTTTTTATAATTTTAGTCAGGTTCCGAGACGCCAGCCCGGGTTGACTTTTTAAGTTGATTTTTTTATTTCTTCGTAAAGATCGTAATTTTATTGTTCGAATTAGTTTCGTATAGTTTATATTTATAGTGTGAAGTTGTTCTGGCTAGATTCTAGACGTTCGGAGTTGGTTAATCGAGCGAAAGGCCTACTAGTGGATTGAGTTAGTGTGATTTGAGATAAGTGACTTGCCTAACCTTGTGTGGGGGAATTACCCCTTAGGATTGGTGTTGTTATGATAAATGTGATGTATAAAAACTGTGTACGCAAGGTGACGAGTGTATGCGCGGGCTAAATGTAGAAATCACCGATTTTAGCTATGTAGATTCCTTGCATGACTTAATTGAATTATATTATCATGTTATATTCGTCATTATTAGTCCATTTTCACATGTTCTACTCGCCTTATCTCTTACTTGCTAATTGCTCTACATGTTTAGTTGAAGTTCTTGTTTCGTTTATTTCGTATTCATTATTTAATTGTTGAATTCCTTACTTGAAGTTGTCATTCTTGAAATATCTTCTTGTTGAAATTGGTATTGAGTTATAAAGGTCCTGATTCATATTGAGGCAAAGTGTTAAGTTGTGAAATACAATTATGTTGAGTTATTCCCTTCCGGTTGTTATTGTTGAGACTTTGTGTACATTGTGGTTCAGCCGTGAGCTCCTTATTGTAAAAGTACTGTTATTATTGATTTCTTTGGCAAGTTGTGATATTGGGCACTTGAGGTGCGATTTGTGATATGTTGTTACATTGATACGCATGCGGTGGTATAAGGTTTTGGGGTTGAAACGCATGCGGTGAGATAGGGTGCACTTTTATGTATGGCTAGTAGTGGAACTACTAGAAGCCATGCGGTGTGATAAGGTGGGCTAAAACGTGTGATGCTATTTAGGGAAAGTAATTTTCAAAACTAAAAGTAAAGGCTCCCGGGGTGATATAAGGAAAGATTGTGACTTATTCTTGTAATTAGAGACTATTAGGCGGTACTTCGAAAGTAACTCTTGTTGGTATTTCTTCATTGTTGCACTTGCCTTGGTTGTTGCTTCCTTAGCATATTATTATTTGTTTTCTTCGTGTCGCTCTAATTGCTTTATTTCCGTGTAGCTAACTTTGATATGATATTTGTTGTTTAAGTTTCATTACTATCATTATTACACTTCCTTACACTTGTTCGGTCTTCTTATTTATTCTAGTTGGGCCTCGACCTGACCTAGTCACTACTCTACCGAGGTTCGGTTTAGCACTTACTCGGTACTATTGTGGTGTACTCATGCTATACTTCTGCACATAGTTTTGTGCAGATCCAGGCACCTCCTACTAGCCCATGCATTAGCGAGAGTTTAGCAGCGAAGACTTCAAGGTATACCTGCCGGCGTCCGCCGGCCTCGGAGTCCCCCTCTACCTTGACTACTCTATTTTCCTGATCCTTTTATAGATATTGATATATAGGATTGTGCAGTACTTCTATTTAGAGCTTGTGACTTGTATTTGCCGGGTCTCGGGAGTTGTATATACTGAGTCGCAGAATTTATTTATTATAGTTGCTGAGTTTTGAGACTTATATTTATCATTTCAGTTATTTCTGTGTGAATGCTAGGCTTATCTAGTCTTAGAGACTATGTGCTATCACGACATCCTACTGAGATAAATTGGGGTCGTGACAAAACTGATATGGGTACACGCACATCGCGCTTACCGTAAAGACTAGTTGCAAGAAATATATAACTATATGCTCACCAAGTCAGGTTGTCACAGATTGGTTCACTTGACAAAATTAAATCTCTCTCTTAGTCTCTCTTGATGTTAATCTTGATTTTAAGTTCTTGTTTCAGATTTCAGGATAATGTTTTTACGAACACTTAGGCAGACTCCACTCCGACCTATATATGATATAACCAAAAACTGAATACATGTAGGAAAGGGGAAAAAATCTCTTCCTTTCTTCCAGTTAGTGGTTTGGACAAAGCTTCTAGAAAAACAAGATTATTAAACTCAAAACACGTGTATGATTGTACTAAACTGGAATAATAGAAATTTAAACATCTTTACTTCGTAATCTACGAAGTAAAGATGTTTAAATGTCTATTATTTTTACTTTTGATTTTTGTCTTCTGCGAAGTAAAGATATTTAAATGTCTATTATTTTTACGTTTGACTTTTGTCTTCCTTAACTTCGTTTATTAATGCAATTCTCCGTTTCAGCAAAAAAAAAAAATTCTTTACTTCGTAAGTCTACATATATAACTATAAATACCACCATTTGAGAGAGTGCGTTAGAAAAGGGAGCAGGTTAATTAAGTTGTCGCGTGCTACTTTTCTACTGCACTCTTGAGAAAGGTCGTGTTCGCTTCAATACGTTCTAAAGAAGAAAAACTGAACTGAAGATGCCTTTGAAATGTATAAGAAGATAACTTTATTTTTATAGGCAACTTTGTTTGGATTAATTACCAATTAACTTTGTTCTGGTTTTGATTGCAGATAATCTCAGGGAATAAATTAATGCATCCTTGACAGTATAACCATGCATGTGATCAAATCAGCCAATATTTTTCAATAACTAATTTTAGCATCCACTAAAAGGAGCTTCAACGTACCCATTTTGAGCCAATTTTATTAAATGGTATACCCAATTGGAAATGCTTTATAGATCCATGCTACTACATCGGCCACTTACAGCAGCTTATTTCTATAGTCAAATTTTAAAAAATTATAGACACAGATATTCACCCACTTTTAAGTTTTACCTACCAATCTTTCCCTTATCAATTACGAGAACAATTTAATAAATGTTCTTTATATAGGCCTATAATAGACCCTAAAGCTGTGCAATATCTTTGGAGCATATTTATGTTTTAATTTGTAGGGCAAAAGCAATATGAAAAAATTGTCTTTAATGTGGCTACTAAAAATAGGTATGCATGCCTATGTGACCCTTGACTTTCTAATTTGGTGTTTCGTTGGACAAAGAGATATGGAGATATCGTGTCTAACGAGGTGACCAAAAATCCGAGGGCAACAATAGAGACATTACACCATTTTGCTATATTATGTTAAATTGATTTTGTGGCTCTTTACAAACTTATTTTTAGTTTTATGACTCTACCTCTATTTTATACATGTGAAATTTACTTTTACACATAATAGATATGTCTTTTACACATAAGAGATCTAAAAAGTCATTTTCTTAAATTATAAATTGTAAAGGGGCATGATGAACAAATAACACATACTCCCTCCGTTTCAAATTAGATGAAGTAATTTTCTTTTTAGTCTGTTCCAAAATAAATAACACATTTCTAAATTTGGAAATAATTCAACTATGAACTCTTCATTTCATCCATTTACCCTTAATGAGAAGTTTTTATAACCACAAAAATATCATGGCCCCACAAAACTTTTACCCCTTAAGTTTTTAAGACCACAAGTTTCAAAAGTCTTTTTTTTCTTAAACTTCGTGCCGAGTCAAACTAACTCATTTAAATTGAAACGGAGGGAGTATTATATTTATTGGAACAGAATGGGTATATGTACTACTCCCTCTATTTCAAAATATCTATGGTAATTTCTAAAAATAGTTATCTTAAAATTAATTGTTATTTTAGATATTCAAGACTAAGTTAATTATCTTTTGTTTATTTTAACCTTAATATAAATTTTTTGAAGATTATAAATACCTCAATTATGAGTAAATATTAAATGAAGAGATTATATCTTAAATCATAAATAAGGCTAAAACAGTCAAAAATCTCTCTTATTTAATATTTTCTAAGGAACATGTAAAAAAAAACACGATAGATAATTTGAGACGGACGAATAAAATGAAACACTCCTCATGCAACTTCAATTGCTTTTATGATTCTTGAATTGAAGTTTTAGGAAACTATGACACTTCTTTGTTCAGTGCACATTTATTATTCCTTGAGTTCAGAAGCATTCTTCTTGCTTAAAATGAAATGTCATTTCCAAGATGGTTATATAGTACTACTATTCTCTCTATCTCAAATTATTTGTGATATTTCTCTTTTATATCCTCTTAAGAAAAATATTAATTATGAAGGATTTTGGACTATTTTATCCCTATTTATGTATTAGGATTTAATTTATCTTCATTGAATATTTGCTCTATTTATGTGTTATCTGCATCTTGTAGAATAATTACTATTTAAGGTAAAATAGCAAAAAATATAACTAATTTTGTCTTGAACTTCTAAAATGAAATAAATTGAGACAATTATTTTTAGAAATCACGACAGATGATATGGAGGAAGTGGAGTAGCAAATATTGTATTATGATTGAGTTCTATTTATCGTAACTATATTTAACTAACCAAACCAAAAATATTTTATTTTTCAATAATCAAGTCATTTTGGGCTACATAGATTTCAAATTGGCCAACAAATTCAGATGCACTAACTTGGGCTGAAATTCAAAAATAGTCAAATCACAAGTGGTAATTGAAAAATAGTTATAGTTTTAAAAGTAATCGAAATTTAGTCACTTCTCATGTAAAGATAAATCTGAACGAAAACACTATTCAAAATTCGGAAAATATTCCAGCATAATACACTAGAGTTCGAATTTTTTACATGTGAACTTCCAGCATAATATAATGGAGTTCCAACATAATATACTCGAGTTCCAACATAATATACTCGAGTTCCAGCATAATATACTGGTCCAGCATAATATGCTGAAAGTTCATACACAGGTGCTTGAATCTCCAGTATATTATGCTGGAACTTTCCGTGTGCTGGTGTTCCAGCATAATATGCTGGAAGTTCACACCAATCTCCTGTATATTATGCTGGAACTTTCCGTGTTGCAGCAAAATATTGGCTATTTTTCAATAACTTTGCAAACGCTGTCTATTTTTTAATTACTAATCCGAAAACTGGCTAGCCCGTGCTATTTTCACACTAACTTGGGTTATCCCCAAATTGACCCCGCCAATAAATATATTATACGCAGTCCAATCCGCTAACACTTAGGCGTGTTAAACGACTAATATTTTCATGTGTCAACTAATGAAGCGTAATCCTAACACATATGCGCAGTCTCGGGGCTCATTCTCTTTTACTGTTCAGAAATATGTGCCTATAAAAGTAGAGAACTTTAAAGCAAATCCAAGTTCAAAAAGAAGGATATCTATCTTCACATTTCTTAAAACATCAATTTCATGTTCTTCTTCTTTGCAGCTTCAAGCTCTAGACTCTTTGCAACAAACTATAATTCCTCTTACTAAATCTTTTGCAAACACAAGCCAAAGCAGTTAGAGACTGGTTCTTCGAGAGGAGTGGACAAGATCGTTGATTGATTGCCCCGATCATTGTGACAAATTTTGCTATTATTATAGACTTGAATCTGATGCTAAACTAGCCACAATGATAGGGGTAATATATCTTCTTAAATCATCTTCTATCCAAGAACCAATCTCCAACTGCTTTAATTATTGTGTGTTTCAAAACGAGTGCGAAAAATCACTGGTTATTAGTTCATCCAGTTAATGGACAATTACAGCATTTACACTTAAATAAAGTGTATTTAAGTACTTATTTTGTTACATTTGATTTTTCTCTGCTCATGCAACTCTGAAGGCAGTGGATATGCGATATTATTTCTTTATTTCTTGAAAAACAAAGATTAAAAAAAATGCTATCGCACTGTAACAACCCGACCGGTCTTTTTGAGAGTATTAGCTCCGAACCCCGATTTACTGCTACCTCTATTTTATTTTGTGGTTACGTAACTGGCCGGGAGGATTTGTTTTTGGTTTAGGAGTGAAACGGGACACATAGTCCCTAAAATGGAAGTTTAAGTTTTAAGTATTGACCGTAGTTCGAAGTATATAAAGACGACCTCGGAATGGAGATTTGACGATTCCAATAGCTCCATATGGTGATTTTGATCTTAGGAGCATGTTCGCATGTTGAATTGGAGGTCCGTAGGTCATTTTAGCGTCAATTGGCGAAAGTTGAAAATTTGATGAATTTTTGAAAAGTTTGACTGGGAGTGAACTTTTTGATATTGGGGTCGGATTCCGATTCCAGAGGTTGGCGTAGGTCCGTAATGTCAATTATGACTTGTGTGCAAAATTTGAGGTCAATCGGACTTGATTTGATAGGTTTCGGTGTCGGATGTAGAAGTTTGAAGTTTAAGGTTCAGTAGGCTCGAATCGATGTGCAATTTGTGTTTTTAGTATTGTTTGATGCGATTTAAGGGCTTGACTAAGTTCTTAGGGTGGTGTATTTGGTTGAGGTCCCCGGGACCTGGGGTATGTTTCAGATGAGTTTTGAACGAGTTTGGGCATTTCGACACTTTAATGATGTCCTCGAGGAGTTGAAGTGCGGAGGGCACATTTTTGGAGTGCGGATGTGCGGCCTTAAACTCCCAAAGTGCGGAGGCAGTAGAAAATGTGAGGACCGCAATTGAAGATGTGCGGACCGCGGAAATCCTCCTGCGGCCGCAGAAAAGAGATCCTACAGATTCGATGGTCTAACTTCGAAAGCTTATATCTTTTAATCTACAAGCAATTTGGAGATAATCCAAAAATAAAAGTTGTAGCCCTTTGAGTCTAGTTTTCAGAAAGATAAAGCATTAATAATTTGGACATTTGTACAGAAAGATATGGTCAATTTACTAAAATTTGGCAGTGCAGATACTGCTGAACTACGACCGCACAATTTGGATTGCGTCCGCAAAGACCTTAAATATGCGGACCGCATAAAATAATGTGTGGTCAGCACATTAGGAGATCAGATTGGTACTATATAAATGAGGGTTTCATCTCATTTTTTATTTTTGGACTTTGAGAGCTCGGTTTGTGGTGATATTTCGTGGGATTTTCAAGAAATTCATCGGGGTAAGTGATTCTAACTCGGATTTGGTCAATATACACGAATATATCATTGTTTTTATCATTTAATTAGTATTTTGAGATGAAAATTTGGGAAAAATTATAGAAATTTCATAAAACTTAATTTTTGAGATTTGGATGTCGATTCAGAGTCGAATTTGAGTAAAACTAGTATGGTTGGACTCGTGGTCGAATAGGTGTTCGTAATTTGTGACTTTTACCCGATTCTGAGACGTGGGCCCGAGTCAACGTTTTGGGCCGAATTTTTGATTCTTTGCTAAAGTCATAGTTTTATTATTTAAATTAATTCATTGTAGTTATATTTATAGTATAAAATTATTTTGGTTAGATTCGAGCCGATCGGAGTTGGAATATCGAGAGAAAAGCAAACTACTTGACTGATTGAGCGAGATTTGAGGTAAGTGACTTGTCTAACCTTGTGTGGGGGAAATTCTCCTTAGGATTGGTATTAAAATGATAATTGTGATGTGTTGAAAGTAAATACTATTACTAAATATGAAATACTCTGGTTTTAAATTTTGTAGATCTCTGTTACATATTAATTAAATTATTTTATCCGGTTATATTCATCATCATTGGTTTATTTTTATATTTTTAAATTTGTCTTACCTTTTCCTGCTAATTTCTTTACCTATTTAGTTGAAGCTTTATTTATTTTATTCTGTGCTCATTATTTGATGGTTGAACTTATTAATTTAATTATTATTAATATGAATTATTTTACATTAAAAATTTGGTATTGAGGCAAAGTGTTAAATTTGTGAAATATTATTTTTGTTGAGTTATTCACTCCCGAATATTTTGTAAGATTTTGTATTCATTATGATTGAGTCGTGAGATCTTTATTGTGAAAAATAATATTATTGTTGATTTATTTTGGCAATTTAAAATATTTGGACACTTGAGGTGCATATTGTGATATATTGTGATATTGATACACATGCGGTGGTATAAGGTCTGGGTGTTGAAACGCATGCGGTGAGATAAGGGTGGCTTGATACGCGTGGCTAGTAGGAGAACTACTAGAAGCCATGCGGTGTGATAAGGGTGGCTAAAACTCGGGATGCTATTTCGAGAAAAATTATTTCTTTAAAATTAAATGTGAAGGCTCCCGCGGTGATATAAGAAAAAAAATTACTGTGAATTTATTTATGATTTGGGACTACGAGACGGTACCTAGGGAGTGCCCTTGTGGATATTTCTCTATGGTTGCACTTTCTTTTGGTTATTTTGTGCTTTCCTTAAATATGAAAATTCCTGTTTTCCTTCATAAGGAATTATTAGCCCTTATCCAGTGTAATTAAACTGTGACATACTCCTTACTTAATTCGTTCTCATTGTCATTATTATTATTATATTATTAAACTTTTTACCCAGTCTTTTATTATATCCAGTAGGGCCTGACCTGACCTCGTCACTACTCTACCGAGGTTAGGCTTGACACTTACTGGGTACCGCTATGGTGTACTCATTTTACGCTTCTGCACATCTTTTTGTACAAATTCAGGTACTTCCTATCATATCAGATATCAGTGAGCTAGCCATACGCGGAGACTTCAAGGTATATATGCCAGCATCTGCAGATCTCGAAATCCCCCTCTATCCTTATTATGGTGTTCTCGTTATTTTCTTTAGACTCCGATGCATAAAGACACTTAGTATTTCTCTTGGAAGCGTGTGACTTATTTCTATCGGGTTTTGGGAGTTGTAACTATTTTGAATTGTAGTTTTTATTTATGTCATATGTTGAGATTTGAGTTTCAGTTTTAGATTCCGTTTGTCGGCATAATTGATAGGCTTACCTAGTCTTAGAGACAAGGTGCCATCACGACATCCTGCGGAAGGAATTTGGATTCGTGACAAATTGGTATCATAGCTCTAGGTTCATAGGTGTTATGAGTCACAAGCAGGTTTAGTAAAGTCTCGCGGATTGGTACGGAGACGTTTGTACTTATCTTCGGGAGGATATGGAACTGTTAGGAAAATGTTCGTTTCTTTGATTCCTTATCGTGCGCATTTGTTGACTTCAAAATACTAAACCATTGTCTTCCTGTTCTCTCACAGATGGTGAGGACACGCATAACTGGATCTGATGATCACGCACCCGCGCCCCCTGTTGGAGTCGCAAGAGGCCGGGGTCAGGGTCGAGGCCGAGGAAGACTACATGGTGAAGCCATAGCACCTGCACGAGCTGTTGCAGAGGAGCCACCAGTAGCTCCAGTTGGAGAATATACACCTGAGACGCCTATTACTATCTCTGCACTTCAAGAGACTCTTGCCTAGTGTTTTAGCATGTTTGGCACTCTAGCTCAGGCAAGGTTGATTCCACTTGCTCCTGCCACATCTCAGGCCGGGGGAGGAGCACAGATTCCTGCCACCCATACCCCAGAGCCACGGGCCCATGTTGACCATGCCCTAGAGGTTATACCAGTGCAGCCAGTTGTCCCAGTTCGGCCCGAGGTTAGGGAATCAGTTTCGGAGGGGGAGCAGCTCATGCTCGAGAGGTACAAGAAGTACCACCCTCCCACTTTTAGCGATTTGGCTTCAGAGGATGCTCAGGGTTTTCTTGACGAATGTCACTGTATCCTCCATACTATGGGTATTGCGGATTCTAGTGGGGTTTCTTTCACGCCATTCCAACTTAGAGGATCGGCCTACCAGTGGTGGCGAGCATACGAGTTGGATAGTCTGGGTGAGGCAGCTTCACTCACTTGGACTCAATTTTCAGATATGTTCTTGAGGGAGTATGTTCCTTAGAGTCTCAGAGATGCATGGCGCGCAGAGTTTGAGCAGTTGCGCCACGGCTCTATGACAATATCGGAGTATGCAGCCCGGTTCAGTGATTTATCTAGGCATGCACCAGCCCTGGTTGCTACTATCAGAGAGTGTGTCTGTCAATTTATCAGAGAGCGTGTCTGTCAATTTGCTAGTATCAAATTCAGTATGGCCCGAGAACTGGAGATGGACATGACATACCAACAGGTGGTGGCAATCGCCCAGATATTTGAGGGTATGCGGACCCGAAGAGATAAGAGAGGGAAGCTAAGAGGCCTCGAGATTCTGGCACATATAACAGTTCTCGTGCCCCAGCTACAGCCCGTCATGGTAGAGGCTATGTGGGCCTTCCTATTGATTCAGCACTTCTAGCTTCCAACTGTATTCCGGCTACTCACAGATCTCGGGTTCCCTACTATACACCGCCGGTGTCTATTGTACCTCCTGTACGGGGTGCTTTCAGCGGCCAGTCTAGCCGATCAGGCCCGAGCCAGTCCCAGCAGCCACATCCTCTAAGAGCTTGTTTCGAGTGTGGTGACACTGGTCATATAATGAGGGATTGCCCCAGACTTAGGAGAGGTGCACCTCCACAGATTTCGCAGGCCCCACTTATTCAACAGGCCCCCCCAGGCTTCTCAGGCCATGATTACTGCACCAGTTGCCACTCCACTTGCACAGCCAGCTAGAGGTGGAGGTCGGACAGGTAGAGGTCGCCCTAGAGGGGGAGGCCAGGCTAGATATTATGTCCTTCCTGCTAGGACGGAGTCAGTTGCATCTGATTCTGTTATCACAGGTATTGTTCCGGTCTGCCATAGGGATTCATCAGTCTTATTTGATTCAGGCTCCACTTATTCTTATGTTTCATCTTATTTTGCCCCGTATTTTGGCGAATCCTGTGATTCTTTGAGTTCTTCTATTTATGTATATACACCCGTGGATGATTCTATTATTGTTGACCGCGTGTATCGGTTGTATTTGATTGTTATCAGTGGTTTTGATATCAGAGCTGATTTATTATTGCTCAGTATGGTGGATTTCGATATTATTTTGGGCATGGACTGGTTGTCTCCCTATCACGCTATCCTTGATTGTTACGCCAAGACGATGACGTTGGCTATGCCAGGTCTACCATGACTAGAGTGGATAGGTACCTTATATTATGTTCCTAGCAGGGTTGCTTCATTTCTTAAGTCTCAACGAATGGTTGAAAAGGGGTGTGATGCGTATCTGGCCTATGTGAGAGATGTTAGTGTTGATACTCTTACCTTGGAGTCAGTTCCGATGGTAAGGGTTTTCGGGATGTATTTCCAGCGGCTCTTTCGGGTATGCCACTCGATAGGGATATTGACTTTAGCATTGATTTGTTACCAGGCAATCAACCCATTTCTAATCCACCATATCGTATGGCCCCAATAGAATTGAAGGAATTAAAAGAGCAGTTACAGAAGCTGCTTGATAAGGGTTTTATTCGGCCCAGTGTATCGCCTTGGGGTGCTCCTGTCTTATTTGTGAAGAAGAAAGATGGTTCTATGCGAATGTGTATTGATTATCACCCGTTGAACAAGGTTATAGTAAAGAATAGGTATACATTAACACGTATTGATGACCTATTTGATCAGCTTCAGGGTTCCAGATTGTTCTCTAAGATCGACTTACGTTTAGGCTATCATCAGTTGAATATTCGGGAGCCAGATATCTCGAAAACTGCTTTCAGGACTCGTATGGTCATTATGAATTCCTTGTAATGTCATTTGGGCTAACCAACGCCCCAAGAAAATTTATGCATTTGATGAATAGTGTATTTCAACCCCATCTTGACTCATTCATCATTATGTTTATTGACGACATTCTGGTGTACTCCCGGGGCCGGGAGGATCATGAGCAGCATCTGAGGACTGTGCTTCAAACTTTGAGAGAAAAGAAGTTATATGCAAAATTTTTAAAATGTGAATTCTGGCTTGATTCAGTAGGATTTTTGGGTCATGTGGTAACGAACAAGGGGATCTACGTAGATCCGAAGAAAATTGAAGCAGTGCAGAGTTGGCCCACACTGTCATCAGCTAGTGAGATTCGGAGTTTCCTTGGTTTGACATGGTATTATCGCCGATTTGTAGAGGGTTTCTCTTCTATTGCTGAACCTATGACTAAATTGACTCAGAAGGGTGCTCCGTTCAGGTGGATAGAGGAATGTGAGGAGAGATTTCAAAAGCTCAAAACAGCTTTGGCTACAGTCCCAGTATTAGTCTTGCTTACAGGTTCAGGGACTTAATGTGTATTGTGAAGCATCACATATTGGTCTCGGGGCAGTGTTAATGCAAGACGGTAGGGTGATTTCCTATGCGTCCAGACAGTTAAAGGTATGAGAAGAATTATCATGTCCACGATGCTGAATTAGCAGCTATTGTTCATGCTTTGAATATCTGGCGGCACTATTTGTATGGCGTCTACAACATCTATTTAAATAGAAGGATCTTAACTTGCAACAGCGGAGGTGGTTGGATTTGCTTAAGGATTATGATATCACCATATTGTATCATCCTGGGAAGGCCAATATGGTGACCGATGCCTTGAGTCACAAGGCGGAGAGTTTGGGCAGCTTAGCCTATCTACTGGTGGTAGAGAGGCCATTAGCCTTGGATGTCCAGGCCTTGGCCAACCAGTTTGTTAGATTGGATGTTTTCGAGCCGAGCTAAGTTTTGGCTTGTGTGGTTTCTCAGTCTTCTTTTTATGATCGTATCAGAGAGCGTCAGTATGATGACCCACATTTGCTTGTTCTTAAGGACACGTTCTAGCACGGTGATGCTAAGGAAGTCACTATTGGGGATGACGGTGTATTACGGATGCAGGGCAGGCTATGTGTGCCCAATGTAGATGGTTTACGTGAGTTGATTCTCCAGGAAGCTCAAAGTTCGTGGTACTCCATTCATCCGGGTGCCGTAAAGATGTATCAGGACTTGAGACAACACTATTGGTGGAGGCAGATGACGAAAGACATAGTGGAATATGTAGCTCGGTGCCTAAATTGTCAACAAGTGAAATATGAGCACCAGCGACCGGGTGGATTGCTTCAAAAGTTAGAGATTCCAGAACGGAAATGGGAGCGGATCACTATGTATTTTTTTGTTGGGCTACCACGAACTCAGAGGAAGTTCGATGCAGTTTGGGTGATTGTGGATAGATTGACCAAGTCAGCTCATTTCATTCTGGTAGTTACTACTTACTCTTCGGAGTAGCTGGCTCAGGTTTACATTTGTGAGATTGTCAGGCTTCATGGCATACCGGTATCTATCATCTATGATCGGGGTACACAATTTACATCACGGTTCTGGAGAGAAGTACAACGAGAGTTGGGTACTCGTATGGAGTTGAGTACAGCATTTTACCCTCAGACGGACGGACAGTTTGAGCGCACTATTCAGATATTAGAGGATATGTTTCAAGCGTGTGTGATGGATTTGGGGGGTGCTTGGGATTAGTTCTTTCCACTTGCGGAGTTTGCCTACGATAACAGTTATCAGTCGAGCATTCAGATGGCACCGTATGAGGCTTTGTATGGTACGCGGTGCCGGACTCCAGTGGGTTTGTTCGAGCCGGGCGAGGCTAGGTTATTGGGTACAGTCCTGGTTCAGGATGCTTTGGAAAAGGTTAAATTGATACATGATCGACTTCGTACAACCCAATTTAGATAGAAGAGTTATGCGGATCGGAAGATTCGTGATGTTGTATTCATGGCTGGTGAGCAGGTCTTACTCCGGGTTTCTCCCATGAAGGGTGTTATGAGATTCGGGAAGAAGGGTATGTTGAGATCTAGGTATATTGGGCCTTTTGATATTCTTGAGAGGGTTGGGGAGGTGGCTTACAGACTTGCACTACCACCTAGTCTCACTGTAGTTCATCCAGTGTTTCATGTTTCTATGCTCCGAAAGTATCACGGCAATCCGTCTCAAGTGTTAGACTTCAGCTCAGTCTAGTTGGACAAGGACCTATCCTATGTCGAGGAGCTAGTGGCCATTTTGGACAAGCAGGTTCAAAAGTTGAGATTGAAGTGCATTGCTCATCTTTTCGACTTGGGAGGCGAGCATGATATGCGTAGCCATTATCCTCATCTTTTCACTACTTCAGGTATGTCTCTATACTCGTTCCAGGACGAACGTTTTTTTAAGGGGGGAGGATGTAACGACACGGCGGGTCATTTTAAAAGTATTAGCCCCGAACCCCTATTTACTGCTCCCTCTATTTCATTTTGTGGTTACGTAACTTACTGGGAGGATTTATTTTTGGTTTCAGAATGAAATGGGATACATAGTCCCTAAAATGGAAGTTTAAGTTCTAAGTATTGACTGTAGTTTGAAGTATATGAAGACGACCTCGGAATGGGGTTTTAACGATTCCAATAGCTCCATAGGGTAATTTTGGTCCTAGGAGCGTGTTCGGATGTTGAATTGGAGGTCTGTAGGTCATTTTAGCGTCAATTGGCGAAAGCTAAAAATATGATAAATTTTTGGAAAGTTTGACGAGGTGTGAAATATTTTATATTGGGGTCGGATTCCGATTCCAGAGGTTGGAGTAGGTCTGTAATGCTAATTATGACTTGTGTGTAAAATTTGAGGTCAATCGGACTAGATTTAATAGGTTTCGGCATCAGATGTAGAAGTTTGAAATTTAAGGTTCATTAGGCTCAAATCGATGCGCAATTTGTGTTTTTAGCATTGTTTGATGTGATTTAAGGGCTCGACTAAGTTCATATGATATTTTAGGACTTGTTGGTATATTTGGTTGAGGTCCCGGGGGCCTTGGGTATTGTTCGGATGAGTTTTGAACGAGTTTGGGCATTTCGGCACTTTGATGATGTCCTGGAGCAATTGAAGTGCGGATGTGCGGCCGCAAACTCCCAAAGTGCGGAGGCAGTAAAAAATGTGCGGACCATAGTTGAAGATGTGCGGACCGTAGTTTAAAATGTGCGGACAGCAGAAATTCTCATGCGGCCGCAGAAAGGAGAATCTGCAGATTCGATGGTCTGACTTCGGAAGTTTATATCTTTTAATCTACAAGAAATTTGGAGATAATCCAAAAACGAAAATTGTAGCCCTTTCAGTCGAGTTGTCAGAAAAGTAAACCATTAATTATTTGGACATCTGAACATAAGATTATGGTCAATTTACTAAAGTCTGGTAGTGCAGATGCTGTTGAACTGCGACCGCACAATTTGGATTGCGGCAGCAGAGACCTTAAATGTGCGGTCAGCACATTGGGAGATGAGATTGGTACTATATAAACGAGGGTTTCATCTCATTTTTTATTTTTGGACTTTGGGAGCTCGGTTTGTGGCGATCTTTCGTGAGATTTTCAAAACATTCATCTGGGTAAGTGATTCTAACTCGGATTTGGTCAATCTACACGAATATATCATTGTTTTCATCATTTAATTAGTATTTTGAGATGGAAATTTGGGAAAAATTGTAGAAAATTTATAAAACAAATTTTTGAGATTTAGATATCGATTTAGAATCTGATTTGAGTGAAACTAGTATGGTTGGACTCGTGGTCGAATAGGTGTTCGTAATTTGTGACTTTTACCCGATTTTGAGACGTGGGCTCGGGTCGACGTTTTGGGCCGAATTTTTTATTCTTTGCTAAAGTCGTAGTTTCATTATTTAAATTAGTTCCTTGTAGTTATATTTATAGTATGAAATGTTTTTGGCTAGATTCGAGCCGATCGGAGTTGGAAAATCGAGGGAAAGGAAAACTACTTGACTAATTGAGCGAGATTTGAGGTAAGTGACTTGTCAAACCTTGTATGGGGGAAATTTTCCTTAGGATTGGTATTGATATGATAATTGTGATGTGTTGAAAGTCGTGTATGCGAGGTGACGAGTGTGTACACGGGCTAAATATGAAAAACTCTGATTTTAAATTATGTAGATCTCTGTTACATATTAATAAAATTATTTTATTCGGTTATATTCATCATCATTGGTCTATTTTTACATTTTAAATTGGCCTTACCTTTTTCTGCTAATTTCTTTACCTATTTAGTTGAAGCTTTGTTTATTTTATTCTGCGCTCATTATTTGAGGTTGAATTTCTTAATTTAATTATTATTAATATAAAGTATTTTGCATTAAAAAATTGGTATTGAGGCAAAGTGTTAAATTTGTGAAAATATTATTTTTGTTGAGTTATTCACTCCCGAATATTTTGTGAGATTTTATGTTCATTGTATTGAGCCGTTAACTCCTTATTATGGAAAATAATATTGTTGTTGATTTATTTTGGCAAGTTGAAATATTTGGGCACTTGAGGTACAAATTATGATATATTGTGATATTGATACGCATGCGGTGGTATAAGGTCTGGGTGTTGAAGCGCATGCGATGAGATAAGGGTGGCTTGATACGCGTGGCTAGTAGGGGAACTACTAAAAGCCATGCGGTGTGATAAGGGTGGCTAAAACGCGTGATGCTATTTCGGAAAAAAATAATTTCTTTAAAATTAAATGTGAAGGCTCCCGCGGTGATATAAGGAAAAGAATTATTTTTAATTTATTTATGGTTTTGGACTACGAGGAGGTACCTCGAGAGTGCCCTTGTTGATATTTCTCTATGGCTGCACTTGCTTTTGGTTATTTTGTCTTTTCCTTAAATATGAAAATTCACGTTTTCCTTCCGTGGGGTATTTTTTGCACTTATTCTGTGTAGTTAAATTGTGACATACTTCTTACTTAATTCATTCTCATTGACATTATTATTATTATTTATATATTTTTAAATATTTCACCCTTTCTTTTATTATTTCCAGTAGGGCCTGACCTGACTTCGTCACTACTCTACCGAGGTTAGGCTTGGCGCTAATCTATCATTGATTTCATCATGTAATTACAGATTTAGGGTGAAAAAATTGGAAAAAAGTGTAGAAGTTCTTAGACTACATTTTTGAGTTTTGAAAGGCGAATTAAGGTCGGATTTGGGAAATTCTTGTATGGTTCGACTCGATATCGAAAGGGTGTTCGGATTTTATAATTTAGGTTGGGTTCCGAGACGCGAGCCCGGGGTGATTGTTTGGGACAATTTTTCAATTCTTTGCTAAGATCATGATTTCATTATTTAAATCGGTTTTCTATAGTTATATTTATTGTATGCAATTGTTTTGGCTATATTCGAGCCGTTCGGAGTCGGAAAATCGAGGGAAAGGCCTTCTAGTTGATTGATTTAGCGTGGTTTGAAGTAAGTGACTTATCTAACTTGTGTGGGAGAAATTTCCCTTAGGATTTGGTACTGTTGTGATAATATTTGATTTGTGAAGGCCGTATACGCAAGGTGACGAGTGCATACACGGGTTAAATATTATGATTCCGGTTATAGCTATGTAGTTTCTTTTTCATGCCTTAATTGAGTCACTTTAGCATGTTATAGTCACTATGTTTAGCCTAATTTCACATGTCTACTTGTCTTATCTCTTATTTGCAACTTGTACTACATGTTTAGTTGAATTACTTGCTTTCTTAATTCCGTATTCATTATTTAACCGTAAAAATTCCTTACTTGAAATTTGCTATCATTGAAATATGTTGCTGTTGAGTTTGGTGTGGAGTTGCAAAGGCCGTAGTTTTCATTGAGGCAAGGTGTAAGTTGTGAAATGTCATTTTATTTAGTTGTTATGTTTTGGCTTTCATGTTATTGTTGAGGTGATTGTTTGGTTGTTTTCACGAGTTTAATGCCATGTCGTTGTTATTGTTTGAATGAAATTTCTATTGTTACTATTTGCACGAGGTTTCTGTCGTATCGTTGTGATTATTGATACACATACGGTGGTATAATGTCTGGGTGTTGAAACGCATGTAGTGAGATAAGGCGGGCTTGATACGCGTGGCTAGTAGGGGAACTACTAGAAGTCATGTGGTGTGATAGGGTGGGCTAAAATACGAGGTGTTATTTCGGAAAAATAATTTTCAAAACTAAATGGAAAGGCTCCCGTGATATTATAAGAAAAGGATCGTGAGTTACCTTTATGATTTGGGACTACGAGGCGGTACCTCAGGAGTGCCATGTCGATCTTCTTTATTTGCTGTATTGTTTGGTTATTGTTTCTTTAACATGTAAAATCCTTGTTTTTCTTTCGTGTTGTATTTGCTTTTCCTTGATTCCGTGTTGTTACTTCCCGTAAATTCTTTATTGTTTCACTTCCCTATCATTTTCATTATATCATTTTATCTTTTGTCTTGTTTCTTATTATCACCAGTAGGGCCTTCACCTGATCTCTTCACTACTCTGCCAAGGTTAGGCTTGGCATTTACTGCGTACCGTTTTGGTGTACTCATACTATACTTCTGCACATACTTTGTGCAGATCCAGGTACATCCTATCAGCCTCGGTATCAGCGCACTGAGTTTGCTTGTTTTGGAGACTTCAACGTACACATGCCTGCGTCTGCAGGCATCGGAGTCCCCTTCTATCCTGTTCTTTTCTTCTTTCTTTTGATCTTTATAGACAGTGGTGTATAGGAGTGTTCAGTACTATATCTAGAGCTTGTGGCCTCTATTTACACTGGGTTTTGGGAGATGTCAATGTTGAGTTGCAGATTTTATTTCATATAGTTGTTGATGTTTTTCAGATTTAAATTATTATTCAGTTATTTCGTCATGACTCCTACGTAGGGGATTTGGGATCGTGACATTTTCGAAGCAATCAGGGAAGTTGGCTGCAGTACTGAGTTGTATTAAAATTTCAGCAAGATAGTTACGTTAGCAACATACTGAATTGTAATTAAAAGTTTCAAACACTATTTATTGTTGAGGTTTTTGTTATTTAAGATGAAATAGTCTTAAAATGAGGGTGAATGGGAAATAGAGGGAAAATGAAATTTTTGAGTAAAATTTTAAGTTTTTCCCTCTTGACAATGAGACATTATCCCATATTGGAAGAGAAAAAGATTTTTGGTGGGTATATATATAATTTCTCTTCTTGTAGCTCTTAAAGAGTTAAGAAGAAAGCAAGTCTCGCGCCGTCGTCGTCGTCGCTCGGCTCGGCTTCGGCTTCGGCTTCGGCTTCGGCTTCGGATTCGGATTCGGATTCAGATTTGGTCAAATGATCGATTGATTGATTAATTTTTTGGATCCAATTTATTTGTTAATAGTAAATATTAACGTAAGATTATCCGCATTTGTAACGGATATGTTCCAATCAGTGTATTGACCATCAGCTGCAATAGCAGCCGCTTAATGCTCTTCCCACCATGGCCAAGTGCTTGCTCCATAAACAAGCTAGTGCATGCTCCACCATGGAGGGTGGATGGTCGTTCATCTTCAAAGTTGACTACTATAAATATGTGCAGCAGCTGTTGAAGAAAGATATACAAACACAAAACTGAAAACGCTCAACTTTGGCTATACATTGCACTCCTTCCTTCTCAGCATTTCCATACGATTTTCTGAGTTTCTACTCCTTTGTTCTGCATTATTTTAACTTCAAATAAAGCAACTGTAAGTGTGATTTGCTACCGAACTTTGTGTTCGCTGAAACACTGGGGTTTGAAGTACCGCTATACCAGTGTGTGATTCATTCTATCCTGGGAGGAAATAATCCATAATCTTGGGTACTAGGAGGGAATTAAATTCCTTAAGGAAACACTGTGAATTCAGTGGGCTCGAATTAATTACTGTTTCATTACGATAACTTATATTTTCCAGAATTATTATTTACAAATACAGCAATATTGGCTGGACTAACAAGCTTAAGGAATTTAATTATTTATTTCTGTATTTGTGTTATTCTTATTATTCTGCAAACTAAAACCTTTGTGGTTTTGTGTACTCCCGTTTTGGAGAGTAAAGCCTTCGTGGCGTTTTGTTGGAGATTAAAATCTACGTGATTTTTACTCCAGTTTGAAAACGTTTGTTTGTGTCATTCTTTTACAGAAAAAAATAACGACTGAAAGTAAAAACCAAGCTGTTCCGACGGTGACTGCCAACGCATCGACAAGCCGAACACCGGCGTTGGAACCGGCAGAAAAACCCGAAAAATTTTCCGGGATTGATTTCAAGCGCTGGCAGCAGAAGATGTTCTTCTACTTAACTAAGTTATGTGTACAAAAGTTCATCAAGGAAGATGTTCCTAATCTGCCAGATAAAACTCCAGAGAATGAACGCTTTCTCGTGATTGAAGCGTGGAAGCATTCTGATTTTTTATGCAAGAATTATATTCTTAGCGGACTGGATGATAATCTGTATAATGTATACAGTGGCGTGGAGACGTCAAA
>AWOL01S0014533.1:0-17417 GCA_000715115.1 Nicotiana otophora
ATTTCTAATTTACTATGTTAGTAGGACCTTAGGTGAGGCCGAAACTAGGTACCCTCACCTGGAAAAACTGGCGCTCGCTTTGCTAAGCGCCTCTAGGAAGCTAAAATCATANTAAAAATAGAGTTATAATCCACAAACAATCTTCAATACACCAAATCCATCAAAACCCAAAAGTATCTACTCCGTAGACATGGAGAAGTTCTTCACAAATGTAATTAAAGTATAGGAAAACATAGATTCAATCCCAACCCGGATCTTGAGTGAGGAAGGAATGATAAAATCGTTGTGCTTGAGTTCTTCCAACTCCTCCTTAGCCTCCTTGCCCTCCTTAGGTCGAAAATCTGTCCAAAAGTCCCGAAAATGTTGTTTTCCCGTGTATTTAAGCCACCCCCCCAATAATCCCCGGATGAAATTATCCTTTTTAGCGGAATTGGGAAGTCACTCTAACATTTTTGGGCTACCGCGCCCCATGCAGCGCGCATGTAGGAAATTCCAGAACGTGCCAAAATATGATTTCTGGCCACTTTTAGCACTAGCGCCCGTGCCCCACGGGGCATACCGCGGGGCGGTAGTGCAAATTATGGCGAGAAATGATTTTTTCATATTTTGACATCCATACTTGATTTTTGACCCCCGAACATGATCCCAACTTAATTGCTTGAGCTTCTACTCAGACTTCAAAGCTCCATGTAAGGCCCCGTAAAATATTTCCTAAAAATTCGGATCCAAAGTAGGCATAGAGATTAATAGAGATTAATAGTTCGGACTTTTTGGATTGAACAGTGTGCTGGGAATTGAAGGAAAATGTTGGGCAGAAGTACGCATTTCTGCGGCCCATTATGCGGCCGCAGAACCACTATACGGACCGCAGACTGGTCGCAGAGTGGGGCATTTTTTATGGCCAATTTTGCGGCCATTATGCGACCGCAAAACCATTTCGCGGGCCGCATTCTTGTCACATATATCGCCTTGGGATTTTTTGGAGAGAGGCTCTGTGGTGCAATAGGCGACCGCATAACAGTTATGCAGGCCGCATAGTAACCTCAGACCAGGTCAGTTTCTTTCCAGCTCTGGCACCCATTTTTGTGGTCATTTCGCGGACTGCATAACCATTATGTGGTCGCATATGCGACTGCAGAATCAATTCCGGAGCTTTATTTTGGGGGTTTTAAAACCCGACCCAATTCCATTAAAACACACCCCATAGCCCATTTTGAGCACCTTTATGATATTTTAGGGCGAAACCATTATCCATCAATTCTTACTCATTCATCGAGGATTAACAAAGGGAGCTTCACCCTAAAGGTAAGAATCTATGTCCTAGCTTTCAATTTCAAAATTCTGCAAAAATGGGATAATTAGTAAGGCAATTATTGGGTGTGGGGGTTGTTGTATTTGCATGCATGTGTTCCTAATGTATATGGGAAGATTGTGAGTTAAAAATGATAGAGAATAGGTTGGGAAAATATGAAATCTTCCACAAAAAGGGGTTTAAAACATTGATGCATACCTAGTGTTTGATAATATGTTCAAATGAGCTAAAACCATGTTCATCTTCCTAATTTTGGTTCAATATTGTTATATTGCTAAAATAGATTGAAGTTGCTAATAGTCCGGAACATCTTAGAGTTTTAAGAGGCTCAATTAAGGTATGTTGGCTAAACCCCACTTCTTCTTAGAATCGAACCCCACGGTGTCATGTAATTGGAGTAAGCCCTTGATCATTATATAATTGGCGATTTCTAATGCGGTTGTGTTGAAGGATGTAAGTCCAATCTTTATTCTAAATGCTTCATCGTGATATCTTGTTATTTGAGGATGCGTTCAAAATGTGAAATATGTGCTAGCAATGTTAAGACTTCATGTCAAGATCAAAATAAAGGTTGTTATGCCAATTGTATGAAAAGCCTCTTTGTGCCTGAGACTCCCAAATTGCTTATATGTGAATTTAACGTCTTGAATGGGAAGCCTTATTGTTGTTGATAATAATAATGTTGGAATATGGAAAAAGAACTTGAATTATGAAATACAGCCTAGCACCAAGAATAACTTTATAATTGGGGCCACTCGTGCCATTGTATTGAAAGTATGAAAAACAAAATATGAATTGAGATGACCGATTGAATATGGGTGATGTCTCAAATGAGATGGCCTAGACGATCGGGTTGTGATCGGACTCCGTGTAAGAACACGGTGGTATTGTGGATGAAAATGTGAAAATGGTTGATGTCTCAAATGAGATGGCCTAGTCGATCGGGCCGTGATCGGACGCCATGCCGCACACATGGTGGCACTGTGCTGGAAATTATAATGAAATTGTGGTAATGTCTCAAATGAGATGGACTAGACGATCGGGCCAAGATCGGACTTCGTGTAAGAATACAAAGGTACTGTGAATGGTGGAATATCGGTACTAAAGGTCACCCAACCTAATAATATGGAAATTATCTTGAAAACGTATATGATCCTTAACTTGTTGTTTTACTACTATTTGAAGCCCGTATTGAATTCTTGATTGTTCCTCTTGTACTATTATTCATTCTATTGAGTTGGTGTTTAGGTTTACATACTAGTACTATTCGACGGTACTAACGTCCCATTTGTCGGGGGCGTTGCATCTTTAAATGGATGCAGGTGGTTATGTAGCAGACAACATTGATCACAGATAGTGCTGCATCCTCTTCTCAGCGGACTCGGTGAGCCCCATTTCATTTTGGGGTCATGTATTGTACCTTTTGTTTATAGTATGGTCACTTTTTGAGGTATAGTCGGGGCCTTGTTGCCGGCACCATCCTTACTCTCTTTTGTATTATTAGAGGCTCCGTAGACACTATGTGGATTGTACATGGGTGTTGGGAATGTTAAACAAGTTATGTTGTGTTTGATCACTTGTTCCCCTTGAACTATAAGAAGGGTGTATTTTGAAACTTAAAGGCGCAATGACTAATGAAACGATTTAGGATTGTATGAATGAGATTCCTACTGTATAATTAATGAAATCACGTCTTTTCTTGATCATGGGTTAATTGGGTAGAAAGTATCTAACATGCTTGTTCGGCCGGGTTCACTCATTTGAGCGCCGGTCGCGCTTCCCGAGGTTGGGGCGTGACACTCCAAATAGCTCGAATTAGATCCACAACATCTACATAATTCGGAATCACTCCTACAAGGCATAAAACACACAATAAGTGCAAAAACACTACCAATTAAAGCTCAACACAAGTAAAGTGCAGTGAATTAGAGTGTAATAAGCGACTAAAACGTGAGATTATAGCCTACCATCAACACCCCACACTTAAACCATTGCTTGTCCTCGAGCAATCAAACTACACTTCACATAGACACGACATTTTAAACAACTCTCCTAACTCATCACTCCAAGAATAATCAAACAGATTAAGCACAATACTGTACCATCCTCGCCTCAAGAGTTGACTCAACAGCACCACGCATTTTTCACAACCTTCTCGCTTACTCTAACATAGAGGTCAATGACATTACCTTTCCTTCATGAATCAAGTGTGCTCACACAACAATAGAGAGTAGTTCCACACACAATAAAGTTTAAGAACAGTTAAGAACTCAAGATAGGAAGAATTCACTCACTCTCAGAAATAACATTCATGTTCTATAAAAGATGTACCATAAGCTTGCCCGTAATGTACTACTCTACTAATTGAGCTCATTCAGTCAAGGATCAAGTAGGACTTTATTTGGTTGTAATGTAAGCTGCGAGATGGGTAGGATATATTTGATATAAACGTGACTACACCTCCCTAAGCACTTTAATACATACAATTTAACCATTTAAAACTCCATACTTATGTCAAACCATAACTCCACCTTCACGTCAATATATGTCAACTCCCTACTTCTTTACGCACAATTGCATCAAGATATACCACTATCAAGGAATCGTTTTTCGCAACCATCCAACTATTTTTTTCATTTCCTTTTTTAATTCAAGTGGATCTTATTTTATCTTTTTCAAAACAGTGCACCTTTTTCCTTATTTCAATAGTTCCACTCAAAAGCCAAACCAACACCCCACACTTTAACTTTTACAAAGTTTATAACAATTTCAAGTGCTCGTGAGAGGTAAGAAGGTTCAAATAGATGGTCAATTCAAACAATTGGGTAAGACTTGTAATATGGTTGGCAAAGAAACAGGATTACAGTCTCAAAGGGGTCACTGGGATACATAATAATTAGGTGGATAACAACATATAATTGGCTCAACAAAGAAACATCTATATCACTTCCAAGACTGAATAAAACTATTATTTCGCTTTGCAAACACACGGGAAAAGTTCTAGACATCAAATGTAATGCATAAAATAAACGAAACCTCACACACATGGCACATAACTCACTCAGGATCGGACTCATCGAGACACTCTAGTCAAAGCAGTTAAGCAAAGTTAAGATCATACAATTTAAGGTACTTATACAAGAGTCAAAAACTGAGCATAAGTGTCACAACTAAAGTACTTACTATTCTCAAGGCATAATAAAGTTAAGAGATATTTCTTTCATTTAAATTCACAGCACGAGATCTCCTACTCCTAAAAAAATAAAACTAAATATACCCGGTTCAAACAAAATCCTTGGAAAAGAACCGTAGCACAAAGAAAAAATAAAGGAGAATTATTATACTACCTAAAGAAAATTAAAAAAATTTCTTCGACCTTAAAAATTTCAATCAAAAGAAATGGAAACACACACAAGAAACGAAAATAAATAGTTATTTACATCCACACCCCACACTTTAAATTGTGGCATGTCCCCATGACACACAAATAAAAAGCAAGAGGTAAAGAAAACTCCCTTGGACTTTTTTCGTTTCCGAGAATTTGTGAACTCCACCCCTAATTCTGAATTCATTTTTCGTTTTCGCTCCTCATGATTCTTTATGGAGCTCATCAAGCCAAAGTCCTTTAAGGATATTTGTAAGACCGCTCTTTTCTTTCTTTCTTGGCCTCATTTTGAGCGGTGGATTATTCTTGTAGGATTATCCTCAACTTGTTTCTGCATTCATTCACAAGATCAATCCCTGCATATTCCTGTAAATCCCCAAAAATAAAATCCACATGATCAAGGTTAGAATAAGAAAATGAAGAAGAAAGGTCAAGTGAGTATTCCTCTAGTATGTCCAAGACCATTTGTTCCTCATTCTCTTTTACTAAAAATTTTAAATGTGGATAGGTGGATGGGAATTTGAACTCTTCTTTTATTGATTCACAATCAACCAAAGCCTCATCTTCAATCATCTCAGTTGAAAAAGAGTCCTCTTGCAAAGTGGAAAACTCTCTTTTTAGATGTTCATCATCTCGAGTAGGCTCATTATCACAGGGAATCTCCTCCATATATTCACTATCACAATGCAATGACCTTTCTGAAAGTGTACTTATTAGTTGATTCACTTGCATTGTTAGGTTGTTAGTGGCTTCATCGTCGTGTGTAAATCTCTCTCCCACCTTATTAATGAACTTATATATAAGCTCATCTAAACTAACATTCTCTGCTTGAGGTGGTTGTCTTACTTCGCTTGCATTCCAGTCATAATAAGGGTATTCATCCCAACCAGAGTCAGAATTGTGCCCATATGAATCCTCATACATGTACGGACTAGGGACAAAGTGAGAGTGTTCATAAGATGAACCATAGGAAGAATACCTGCCTGCTTGACAATCAACCCATAGATGATTTCCACCACATTTAAAACACATAACACACCGCTGATAATATCCAGTTGCTAACTCTTCAACCGTTTTCTCAGGCTAGTTGTACTCCATCTTCACATCTTTTAGAGTTCAATATCAAGAATATGCTCTTCAAGATTTCTTCAACAAAAGAAATCTTGAAGAGAAGTTCACCAATAAAAACTGGAAATAAAAGAAAAAATTAGAGGCAAATTCATGAATTAGCTCTACAAACTATTTCAAACACTATTGATTTTCAATCCCCGGCAACGACGCCAAAATTTGACGAGCGCAAAACACACAATTATATTGTGCTCCCTAGTCAAAGATAGTATAGTATAATATCATGTCCACGGGGATTAGATTTAAATAGTATTCTCGTAGTTTCTAGCTTGATTGCTATCCGGGAGGATCAACAGTTGAGATTTATATAATTAATAATAAAACTTAACTAAGAATCTAAAATCTAAAGCTATAGACTAGTGACTATCGAAACAAGGAATAAGCAATTAAGGTTATCAATGGGAGAAAATAGGGGTTGATAGGATAAGTGCAAGATAATTGTTCGGGATCTAACTCTAGATAATTCACTTCTAATGTTCAAGTGAATCTCTCGAATTCACTTAATTATCAGTACAATTGTTTAGTAGAAACCCCTCTCTCGATTAAGTCTCAACCTCACAATATGAACCAATTTAAGCTCTGTGAAGATATGCAAGAATGCGTAATGGATGGGTCTTTAGGAGAACCTCTCTCGATTATTCTCCTAGCTAGGTTTAATCAATGATTCAACTAGCCTTTTTCGATTACTTAGAAGAATCTATGAACTCAACCAACAATATAATGCAAAGATATCACAAGTTATGCCTATTTCGACTACAAGAACAAGTGAATATAGATGCAACAATTAAATCTTCCAAAAACGATTCAAATACATAAAAATAGAGTTATAATCCACAAACAATCTTCAATACACCGAATCCATCAAAACCCAAAAGGATATATTCCATAGACATGGAGAAGTTCTTCACAAATGTAATTAAAGTATAGGAAAACATAGATTCAATCCAAACCCGGATCTTGAGTGAGTAAGGAATGATGAAATCCTTGTGCTTGAGTTCTTCCAATTCCTCCTTGGCCTCCTTATGTTGAAAATATGTCCAAAAGTCCCGAAAATGGTATATTCCCATGTATTTAAGCCACCCCCCAATAATCTCCGGACGAAATTACCCTTTTTAATGGAATTGGGAAGTCACTCTAACATATTTATGCTACCGCCCCGCCCCATGCGGCGCACATATAGGAAATTCCAGAACGTGCCAAAATATGATTTCTGGCCACTTTTTGCACTAGCGCCCCGCGGGGCATGTTGCGGGGCGGTAGTGCAAATTGTGTCCAGAAATGAGTTTTTCAAATTTTTGACATCCAGACTTGGTTTTTGACCTCCGAACGTGATCCCGACTTAATTGCTTGGGCTTCTACTCAGACTTCAAAGCTCGAATTAGTTCCACAATATCTACATAACTTGGAATCACTCCTACAAGTCATAAAACATACAATAAGTGCAAAAACGCTATCAATTAAAGCTCAACGCAAGTAAAGTGTAGTGAATTAGAATGTAATAAGTGGCTAAAATACTGGATTATAGCCTACCATCTCTGACGCGGTCATGAAGCACTGCGGTTTGCGGCCCAATTGACCTTCGCGTTCGCGATATGCTCTTCGTATTCCCAATGGATCTCCCCTCTGGTCATCGCATTCGTGACCCTTTGATCGTGTTCGCGAAGAACACCCAGCTGCTCCACTCCCAGACCCCTTACTCATCGCGTTCACGAGTGAAGAACCGCATTCGCGGAGGGTTACCCCTCCAATGCTCCACGTTCGCGAGCCCTCCTCTATGTTCGCGGAAAAAAAATCCTCCTCATCCCTAGTTATCCTTCGCGATCGCGAGAGTAGTTTTGCGATCGCAAAGAAGAATACACCAAATATCAGCAGTTGTGAAAAACCAGCAATCCTTCAAGTCCGAAATGGTCCGTAGCCTATCCAAAATTCCCAGGAGCGCCTCGAGCTCCAAACCAAACATGCACACAAGTGTAATAACATCAATACGAACTCACTCGCATGATCAAAATATCAAAATAACACCTAGAACCACGAATCAGACATCAAAAATATATCAAGTTTTCAATGAAACTTAAGAGCTTTTAAGTTTACAACCGGACATCCGAATCACGTCAAATAAACTCCTTTTTGCATCAAATTTTACAGACAAGTCATAAATAGTGGAATACACCTATACCAAGTTTCGGAGCTGAAATACGAACCTCAGTAGCAACAAAGTCAACCCACGGTTAAACTTAGTAATTCTTTAAACCTTCAAATTACTAGTTTTCAACAATTCACGTTAAATCAAGTTAGGGACTTCCGAATTCGATTCAAGTCCTAAATCATGATACTGACCCATTGGGATCGTCAAAATATTGATCCGGGTCCGTTTACACAATATATTGACCGTAGTTAACTCAAATTATTTTAAGGCTAAATTCACATTTTCTTCAATTTTTCACATAAAATTGTTTTGAAAAAAGACACGAATTGCGCACGCAAATTGAGGAAGGCCAAACAGAGCTATTCGAGGTCTCAAAACACAAAAATGAAGGCTAAAACTCTAAATGAGCTATCGGGTAATCGCACTCTCTACCTCTAAAACAAACGTTCGTCCTCGAACGGACATAGAAAGGTACTTGGACTGGTGAAGAGGTGTGGGTATCTACTCCACATGTCAGACTCGGACTCCTATGTGGCTCCCTCGATCGGCTGACCTCTCCACTGCACTCTAACTGAAGGATAACTCTTATACCTCAACTTCCGGACCTACCGGGCTAGAATGACCACCGACTTCTCATCATAAGTCAAATCATTGTCCAATTGGACTGAGCTGAAATCTAACACATGGGATAGATCACCATGATACTTTCGGAGTATGGACACATGGAACACCAGATGGAATGCTGATAAACTAGGTGGCAATGCAATCCTGTAGGCCACCTCACCCTCAAGAATCTCAAAAGGTCGATATACCTAGGGCTCAACTTGCCCTTCTTTACAAACCCCATCACACCCTTCATGGGTGAAACTTGGAGCAGAACCCTCTCTACAACCATGAATGCAATATCACGAACTCTCAGATCGGCATAACTCTTCTGGTCCAATTGGACTGAGCTGAAATCTAACACACGGGACAGATCACCATGATACTTCCGGAGTATGGACACATGGAACACCAGATGGACTGCTGATAAAATAGGTGGCAATGCAAGCTTGTAGTCCACCCCACCCACTCTCTCAAGTATCTCAAAAGGTCGATATACCTAGGGATAGACTTGCCCTTCTTTTCAAACCTCATCACACCTTTCATGGGAGAAACTCGGAGCAAAACCCTCTCTCCAACCATTAATGCAAAATCACGAACTCTTCGATCGGTATAACTCCTCTGTCTAGACTGAGTTGTACGAAGGCGATCCTGAATTATCTTGACCTTTTTCCAAGGCATCCTGAACCAAATCGGTACCCAACAATCGAACCTCTCCCGGCTCGAACCAACCAACTAGTGAACGATACTGCCTCCTGTATAATGCCTTATAGGGAGCCATCTGAATGCTTGATTGTTAGCTATTGTTGTAGGAAAACTCCGCAAGTGGAAATAACCGATCCTAAGAACCCCCGAAATCCATAACGCTAGTGCGAAGCATATCCTGCAATATCTGAATGGTGCGCTCGGACTGTTCGTCCGTCTAGGGATGAAATATTGTACTCAACTCAGCCCGTGTGCCTAACTCACATTGTATGACCCTCCAGCAATGCGAGGTGAACTGCATACCTCGATCAGAAATGATGGACATGGGCACACTGTGAAGACTGACGATCTCGTGGATATAGATCTCAACCAACAGCTCTGAAGAATCGGCAACTGCTACTGGAATGAAATGCGCCGACTTGGTCAACCTGTCCACTATGAACCATACTGTGTCGAATTTCTTCTGAGTCTGTGGGAGCCCAACAACGAAATCCATTATAGTACGCTCCAACTTCTACTCAAGAATCTCCAGCCTTTGAAGCAAACCACCAGGCCTCTGATTTTCACGCCCTGAACCATGGCCTGGGCATAACACGACACTTGGTGCTTGACTACATGTGACCGAGCGAACCAACTGTTGACTGAATCAACATGCGATATCATAATGTTCTGAATGCAGAAAATAAACTAGTATATGCTGATATACTGAAATTCTAGATGATAATTAATCAAAGGGCAAAAACACTAATACAATTCTAAAACATATTTGTAGCCAACATGGCTTAACATAGAAAGTCTTCGACTATGTCTAACTGTTACTCTAGTATATGGAGCCTCTAATGAAGTACTGAAAACACTGGTTGTCTAAAAATACTGCAGATTGTAAGGTAATGATAATGCCCCGAAAGAACTGGGGATCACCAAATAGCTGGTACGAGAATCCTAGCGCTCTGGATCGTCAGCCTATAAATCATTACCTACATCGTGAGATGCAGGCCCCTGGTAAAAGGGATGTCAGTACATTTGAATTGCATTGGTATGTAAAGCAACTGAAAGAAAAAACTGTAAATATTAAAACTGAAACTGAACCGATAACTGACAATTGAGAACTGATAGCTAATATTTGATAATTGAAATGATAACTGATAACTGATAACTGAATTGAACAAAGGAAGTAAGGATATGAATACTCCCTCTTTTGAATGATGAACCACCTATTTATCTGAATAAATAAACTATGGCCTCAGGCCTAATATATATGTGCAGAGTGTGGCCTCGGGCCCAAATATATGTATACATAACTGCACCCTTAGGCCCAAAGATGCATAAAGGATAAATTGCGGCCTCAGACCCAAAGATGCATAAAGCATAAACTGCGGCCTCAGGCCCAAAGATGCATAAAGCATAAACTGCAGCCTCAGGCCCAAGTATAGGGGTTCAACATTCAGGGATTTAAAATCAAGAACTGAGAATCATACTACAATACATGATACTGAATACTGAACCATATTGAGTTACATGATACTAGAATGTTGAATAGAACTAGACTGAGGCATATATTCATGAACTGATTATGAGAGCATATGCTTCAACTGTTTATGACATGCTGGTAATCTAGACTAAGACTCATTGGAATTAAACACAAGTCTATATTAATTATGCACTAAGCTCACAACGTTTGAAATGAAAATCATGAACGAATTACGAAGCTAGAGAATAGAAGTTCTGCAACTATTCAAGGAACTAGGCTTAACTATATTTCTGAGGCAATTAGTAACGTTGTAAAAGAAACGTAGTGTAGGGAGAATCATTAACATTCCTAAACATAGAGAGTTAGCCTCACATACCTTAACTTCCTGATCTTGAGCGTAATACAACATTCGCCAACCTTTTCAACTTTAATTCATATCAATACAAGCCAAAGGGATTCCATATTAGCAATAATACTCATGTTTTGGTAACTTAGGCATTTTATCAAGCACCTTATGAGCGTAAAGCCTCATATCCATCATTAATGGAGTATCTATACCCAACAACCCCATTCTCTTACTCCTAATAAATTCTAAAATCTCAAATTTGTTATAATTTATATCATTCATCATTACCCATAAGATAAACAACACACTTAACTAATAATGAACAATCAACAACCCAAACCTATGCTCGTTCATGCTTTTCTATCAAACCCATCAACTCATATCTCATGAACTTAGAGTCTATAATCATTAATCCAATGCTATAATCAATTAGAGGTAGAAGATATTACCTTTTGACGTTCAATCCTCTTGAATTCGAGTTCTAGGGTGTTTTTTCTCAACAATGATGTCCCAATTGAATATATAATGATTTGAAGGGTTTGCCCATGTTAATAAGGTGTTGGAGAATTTAAATTAACTTAGAATCACCATTAGAACTCACCTTGGATGGTGGAGGGACCTTTGAGGAGTTAGGTTTTTGAGAGCTTCCCTTTCTAGAGCAAGTTTTTGTGTTTGGAGTGTGGGGGACAAGGTAGGGCTTATAAAATGGCTTCCCGGGTGCACCCCCACACAGCTGAAGGCCCAACCGCGCACATGAACATGCAGTAGGGCAGTAGCACTGCCACACATGTGTGGCCGCACACGGGACTATCCGGCGCACACCTGGGCGCGCATACTGCGTGTTATCTAGTAAAATGCACATAACAGTTTGCGGAGAAATCCATTCGGGCTCCAAAATATATTGTTACAAAGCTATTTCAAAGGAGTACAACTTTCATGTTTTAATGTTTCCCAAATGCTTAACAGATATTCACAACATCTTGATATAAGACAGACCTTTCATAAACTTAGTTGATTTTATCGAATCCTATGCACCTCACTCTCCGCCTTGACTCCAAAACAACTATTTCCACCCATACTCATCCCGATGGGACTTCACATGTCTAAAATATCACATTAATACTCATTTAACATGTCCACACCTAGTGCAAATTTATGGAGTGTTACACTGATGATCGTACTTTACTTACTGACAATTCAAACACCAAGCTACATAATACAACTATATCGTTCTTCATCCTCATCCACCAATAATGCTGCCTCAAGTCTTGATACATCTTGGCGGCACCCCGATGAATGGAATACCATGAACTGTGGGCCTCCTTAATAATTAACTCACGAAGTCCATCCACATTGGGCGCACAAATACGACCATGCATCCGCAACACCCCATCATCTTCAATAGAAAGTTGTTTGGCACCACCATGTCCTTAAGGACAAGCAAATGGGAGTCATCATACTGACACTCTCTGATGCACTCATACAAAGAAACCCGAGAGGCCGTGCAAGCTAGAACACAACTGGGCTCCGAAACATCTAACCTCACAAACTAATTGGTCAATAACTGAACATCTGATGCTAGAGGCCTCTCCCCAACTGGAATATATGCAAGGCTAACCATACTCACAGCCTTCATACTCAAGGCATCGGCCACCACATTGGCCTTCCCAGGGTGATACAAAATGGTGATATCATAGTCTTTCAATAGCTCCAACCACCTCATATGCCTCAAGTTGAGATCCTTTTGCTTGAACAAATACTGTAGACTCCGATGATCCGTGAACACCTCACACGATACGCCGTAGAGGTAATGCCTCCAAATCTTCAGTGCATGAACAATGGCTGCCAACTCTAAGTCGTGAACATTGTAATTCTTCTTATGAACCTTCAGCTACTACGATGCATATGCAATCACCCTTCCATCCTGCATCAATACTGCATTGAGCTCAATACGAAATGCATCACAATACACCTTGTAAGATCCTGAACATGTGGGCAATACCAACACTGGTGTTGTAGTCAAAGAAGTATTGAGCTTATGAAATCTCAACTCACACTCATCGGACTACCTAAACGGAGCGCCCATATAGGTCAATCTAGTCAATGGGGTTGGAAATCCCTCCACAAACCGTCGATAATAACCAGACAAACCTAGGAAATTCTGAATCTCAGTAGTTGAAATGGGTCTAGGCCAGTTTTGAACTGCCTCGATCTTCTTAGAATCCACTCTAATGCCCTCGACCGATACAACATGCCCCCAAAAGGCGACCGGGTCTAACCAAAATTCATACTTCAAAAACATGGCATATAACTGACTATCTCTCAGAGTCTGAAGTACAATCCTGAGATGCTGCTCATGCTCCTCTCGACTATAGGAGTAGATCAAGATATCATCAATGAATACGATCACAAAAGAATCCAAGTAGGGCTTTGTCATTGTAATGACCTAGTCGGTCATTTTGAGCATTTGCAATTTGCTTAGTAGTTTACAGGATGAATAGCTCTGTATAATGCAGTATGACTTATGTGAATCATCGGTTTTGATTTTCAGGTTATTCGAAACGATTTGGAAGAATGGATTTCATTATCGAAGCTTTAAATTGGAAGAGTTGACTAAGTTTGACTTTTTGTGAATTTGAACTTGGAATGGAGTTTTGATGGTTATGTTATCCCCCTTGGGTGATTTTGGACTTAGGAGCACATCCAGATTGTGATTCGGAGTTTCGTAGTAGAATTTGGCTTGAAATGGCGAAAGTTAAAATTTTGAAAAGTTTGACCGGGAGTGGACTTTTTGATATCGGGGTCGGAATCCGATTCTAGAAAATTGGAATAGGTCCATAATGTGAAATGTAACGTGTGTGCAAAATTTGAGGTCAATTCTACGTAATTCGATAGGTTTCGGCATCGGTTGTGGAAGTTGAAGTTTCAAAGTTCATAGATTTCGATTTAAGGTGCGATTCATCGTTTTGATGTGGTTATGTGTGATTTGAGGCCTCGAGTAGGTCCGTGTTATGTTGTTGGACTTGTTAGTATATTCGGACGGGGTCCCGAGTGGCCCAGATGAGTTTTGGATGAGGTTCAAATCATTTTCACTTCATGTGCAAAGTTGGAGGCTGATGGTTCTGGTATAATCCCACCTGCAGCTGGTTTGCGCAGGTGCGATGGCCGTAGAAGAGACAAAGGCATCACAGATGCGAGAATAGTGCTGGGTGAGGAAGACCGCAGAAGCAGAGATTTGGGCGCATATGCGATACCGCAGGTGCGGCAGCTCGAGCGCAGGTGCGGAGTTAGAGGGTGTCAGCAGAGGTCACAGGTGCGATGGGATTTACGCACCTGCGATGGCGTAGATATGGGCAGGGAGTCGCAGAAGCAGAAATGATGAGGAAGCCGGGTAGCGCAGGTGCGAGCTGTTTCCGCAAAAACAGTGGTCGCAGGTGCGACTAACTTTTCGCAAATGCGGATGTGCCGGGCAGAATGTTATATACAAGGGTTCGCGATTTTGGCTTCATTTTTACATTTTCAAGCTCGGATTGAGGCAAGTTTTGGAGAAATTTTCACCATATGAATTGGGGTAAGCGCTCTCTACTCGATTTTGGTTATATTTCATGAATCTACCTTCGTTGTTTGTAATTAGATTGTGAAGTTTGAAGAGGAAATTGGGGTTTTTGGCCTAAAGTTTCATAATATGAATTTTTGAGTTTTGAACATCGAATTGGAGTCGTATTTGAGTGAAACTAGTATGGTTGGACTCATAATGGAATGGGTTGTTGAATTTTTTAAATTTTGTTGGGTTCCGAGGTGCGGGCCCTGGTTGGGCTTTTGGCCAATTTTGGGCTTTTGATTCAAGATTTGATCTTTTTCTATAGGGATTGGTTCCTTTAGCATTGTTTGATGTACTTGAGTTGTTTTTGGTTAGTTTCGAGTCGTTCAGAGGTCGGAACGCACAGGATGGCATCTTTGGAGCATCACTTGGCTTGTTCGGCATTGGTATAGGCTTGTTCGAGGTAAGTAACTCTTCTAAGCTTAGTGCTGAGGGTATGAAACCGCGAAATACGTGTTATGTGATTGGTATTGAGGTGACGCACATGCTAGGTGACGGGCGTGTTATGATGACCCAAAAATGTCATCTTTAAATTTAGTGATTAATTATGTGATCTAAGCACTATTTACCATTACTCAATTTGCGTGTGCAGTCCGTAAAAATTTTTCGGAAAATTTCAGGTGAAAAATGGATTAAAATGTGAATTAGATGTTTAAAACACAACTGAGTTGACTTTGGTCAATATTTTGAGCAAACGGACTCGGATCAGTATTTTGATAGTTCCAATAGGTCCGTATCATGAATTGAGACTTGGGCGTATGCCCGGAATCAAATTCCGAGGTCCCTAGCCCGAGATATGGATTTTTGATGAAAAATTTAAAGATTAAATTCAAATAGTGACTGGATGTCAAATTATGTGCAAATGACCCCGGAATAGAATTTTGATGATTCCAACAGCTCCGTATGGTGATTTTGGACTTAGGAGCGTGATCGGAAGTTTATTTGAAAGTCCGTAGTGGAATTAGGTTTGAAATGCCGAAAGTTGAATTTTTGGGAAGTTTGACCGAGGGGTTGACTTTTTGATATCGGGGTCGAAATCCGATTCTGAAAATTTTCATAGCTCCGTTATGTCATTTATGACTTGCGTGCAAAATTTGAGGTCAATTGGACTGGATTTGATAGGTTCTGGTGTTGTTTGTAGAAATTGAAAGTTCAAAGTTCATAGATTTTGATTTGAGGTGCGATTAGTCGTTTGATGTTGTTTGATGTGGTTTGAAGCCTCGACTAAGTTTGTATTGTATTTTGGAACATGTTAAAATAATTGGTTAAGGTACCGAAGGTCTCGGGTGGAATTCGGAAGGTAAACGGAATGAATTTCGGACAAAGAAGGCTGCTGGAAATTTGCAGAAATTTCGCCAGAAATTTCTAGTGTGTGGAGCTAACTTTGGAATCTTATATCTCGTAATGCATAAGGAAACAAAAAATTGTCAAAACATGAAAGTTGTAGTCATTTGTTTTTAGTTTCCATAAAGTTAAACCATTCATTATTTGGATATTTGTACTGAAAGTTATGATGGATTGAATGAAGGCTGGTAGAGCAATTTCGCCAGAAATTCTGATGTATGGAGCCGACTTTGGAAGCTTATATTTCGTAATTCATAAGGGATCAAAAAAGTTGCAAAACATGAAAATTGTAGTCGGTTGATTCTAATTTCCAGAAAGTTAAACCATTTATCATTTGGATATTTGTACATAAAGTTATGATCAGTTGAAGGAAGGCTAGTAGAGCAGTTTCTGGTGGACTTTTAGTGACGGAAAATGGACTTTTAGTGACGGATTGGTAGAAACTTAAGGACCAAAAATGGTCATTTCATTCATTTCGTTTTGGATTTTTGGAGCACGATTCTTGGGTATTTTTGGGAGATTTTCACGGAAAAACATTGGGGTAAGTGTTCCTTATCCTATATTGATTATATTTCATGATTCCATACTCATTTACATCATGAATCCGTGAATTTATGGAAGAAACATTAAGATTTTTGCAAAATCTTCCAAAAACAAAAATTTAAGATTTTGAGGTCGAGTTGTTATCGGATTTTGATAAAATTGGTATGGGTGGACTCGTAATTGAATGGATTGTCGGATTTTGTAAGTTTCGCCGGATTCCGATATGTGGGCCCCACAGGCAAATTTTGAGCTAATTTCGGATTTTAATGAAAATGTAATATTTTCTTATGAAATTGATTACTATAATTTTTGTTGACTGTATCGAATTAATTATGACTAGATACGAGTCGATCGGAGTCAGAAAATCGAGGAAAAAATATAATACTTGGTTAAATTGGAGCAAGTCAAGGTAAGTGACTTGTCTAACCTTGTGTGGGGGAAATTTTCCCTAGAATGGATATTAATGTGATTATTAAAATATGTTGAAAGTCGTGTACACGAGGTGACGAGTGTGTATATGGGCTAAATGTGAGATTATATTTTTAAATTGTGTAGATCATTGTTGCGCATTTATTAAATTATTTTATCTTGTTATATTCTTCATCATTGATCTGTGATATATATTTTAAATTTGTTTGCCTTTTTCCTGCTAATTATTTTACATGTTTAATTGAAACTTGATTTCTTTCATACTGTGCATTATTTGAAGGTTGATTTTCTTTAAATTAAATATTATTAATATAAAGTATTTGACATTTTTAATTTTGATATTGAAGCAACGTATTAAAAATTTGGAATATTATTTTCCTGAATTATTTATTCTTGAATATTTT
>AWOL01S0014534.1:0-21545 GCA_000715115.1 Nicotiana otophora
TTGTCACATTCTCATTAGGCTCTCATGTTAAACCTTCCATGTTAGGATTGCGCCTCACTTGTCCTTGTCTATGACACTACTATATTTTCATATTCAAATCACTGCCTAAAGCTCGTTAGGACAGTTCTGGACCATGCTTTGTTTTGAAACATTGATTGAAATAGTTTACTATCCTATGATGGTCAATATTGTTGCTCTTAAACTCTGTTTCTGGAATGACAAGCACAAACTTGCCTCATAAGTGTCTTGTATGTCTCCCAATTTAGCATGATCTTGCTTATATACCTTGATTAGAACCGTTGCTAGTTACAATTTTAAGAACTAAGTGTTTAAGTTGTTAATGAGTCGCTTGTTACCCATGTGGTTAAATTCTGCATCCATTTGGTTAAGTAATTTATTTTGTTGGGCCTAGAAGGGGGCCATATGTGTTGTTGAACTTGGGCACTGGATTCATGGGCACTCTAGTTATTTTTGTGAGCCTGAGGTTTGGGCTTGCTGTTTTGTCCAGTGAGTAAGAAGGCCTAGGATATCCGTGGGTTACTTTGTATTGGGCTTGTAATTGCCTTAGCGGGCTTGTACTTGTTTCAGTCCTTATTTATCATCTTTAAGTATGTATTATTTCATTTTGTGCCCGTAATGATTTGTAAACAAACAATTGGAGAGTTAGTGAAATTGGGGGATCTTGCATAAAAGGGTAGAAAATACGCCTATAGGATCTACGTGCTTTATTTGTTATTCTGTTTAACGTGCTTTATATCTATACATAGATAGAAATCATGCTTATAGAAAATAACACACTTCACTTAAGTTGTCTAATACATGTACGCTATCCAAAGCATGTTAGTTTAAGCAGATGTTGTATATGTTTCCATGTCTACTATTGTGAGCTATTAGACAGCATGTCTATAGAAATTAACGCTAATAACTACCTATTTAATTATTAGGCAGCATGTTTATAGGATGCAGTAATACATTACCTTCGCTAATGCTCATCTAGATATCATGACTATAGGCTTTTAATTAATTAATCAATTGCGTTCGTTGCTTTCGTTATACTTCCCCACCTAGATGACATGCCTATAGGGGGATAAAGTAGTATAAAATCAAGTTCGAATTCCAACTGCTAGAAATCCTACCTATAGGATACTCTCACTCCTCTAAGAAGCATGCCCATAAATCAAATGTTGTTAATTCTAAGGTTTCAAACTGTTTTACTGCCTTGTTGCCTAAACAATTTAGATATTATCCCTATAGGGTTTGTAATACTTATAAGCTACAAATTCGTTAGTCTAAAGCTACAGTGATTCCTGTACGATACTGAAAATCAGAATCATATAGAAACCATGCCTATAGGACACAACGACTCTAATGCGTCTTAAATATCTACTGCCTAATCTGCCCGCGTGCATTTGTTGCTTATGTGTGGAGGCTAACTTGAGCCACTTGTTGTCTTTATATAAAGTCTTGCATGTTTTGAATGTGCGCCTAGTTTTTTTTTAATTTTGAGCATCCTAAGTAAAGTCTAGAACCACCCAAATAATAGGTCCAAAGCCTCTTGGACCATAGGCATAGGACGAGTAGCACACATATAGGACATGATCTAGAATTGAATTAGAACGCTTTAAGTAAACAACTTTAACATAGTAATTAGGTAGCAGGAGATGATAGTTTGTGCCTGCTAAATAATATGAGCAACCCCTACCCTAAGGGAGTTGCGAAGTATTATTTATGTTGCATGGGGTAATCCTTTAGGCTAAAAAACTTAGTACGCCCCCTCATTTATATGTTTATTATTCTTACTTTGTCTCTTGAAATTAGAATAATTAAATTGTATCCTGTAACCTCCAAAGACTTGTACTGATTATGGTTTAATTCTTGTACGATCTTCCTTACACTTGTTTATATTCTAGTAGAACCTTTAAATTCCTTGTATTTCCTCACTTATATGATCACATAGGACAATTATAATTCGATAATCCCATGTAGCATAAACATAGGCTAGAACCCACATTTGTGGACCTCGAAGAGTGCCTAACACCTTCTCTTCGAGGTAATTTGAGACCTTACCCGATCTTTGGTAACGTAGACTAATTGAATAGAGTTATTTGAAAATAGGTGCCCTAACGCACCTCAAAATCGTTAGGTTGCGACTCTTCTCTTTTAATACACATTTAAAAGAGTTGTCACATGTCGAAACCCGCTTCCGGGAGAAAAAGGGGCACAACAGCACAACGACTCTACTGGGTATATATTTAGGCTCTTACCATAGTGAAGTTGACTTATGTGGATGAACAAATTATTTGATGACATATACATCCCTTCCCTTATTTTCCTTTTTTTTAATGCTATGACATATACATCCCCTCCCTATTTCCCATACTTGCTTAAACTGTCATGCCATGTACATCCTCTCTTTATTTCCTTCATTTGCATAAACTGTTATGACATGTACATTCCCTCTCCATTTCCTTCGTTTGCTTAAAACTTCTATGACATGTCTCTCTCGTCCCTACCTCTCTATTTTCTTCATTTAATTACATTCTCGCACATTTGCATGAGTTAAACTGACTTCACTCTTTTGTCTTTCCTTTTTCTTTTCTTTCTCCCGTTTATATCATTTACTGTTTTTATGCACTTTTATCATGTAAATATTTGGCAATGTGTTACTATATTTGCATAAAGCATGCTTCTAGTATCATGCTCCACTTGTGCTTATTATCAACATAGCGGCGCTTGATGAGTGTCCACGCTTTCCCAAAAAATATCCTTTTAAATCGAAAAGGCTTCTTTGCAGTGACTAGTCGATCAACGGTGTAGTCGACGGTCTTGTGCCTTTCCCTATCAAGTTGTCCACTTGAGAGTACTAGTCTAGACCTTTCTAGAAGCCACACTCTGATTATAAATGTACATGCATCATGCTAAACCTAGTTCGGATTGAGACATCATTGACGGGCCCGCTTAGATGAACCTTGTCCAAAGTCCAACAAGATTTCCATAATCCCAAAGGACACCATCATATTATGTGCATTACTTGGAGAAAATGTGCCAACATGTTGATCATTATTGCGTAAATAGGCGAACCTGGAGGGGGAAAGGGCTAACTTTTATTTGTTTGCAGAAAATGAAGCACGAAATCCCCAGGTTCGGTATGGTCCAGAATATCCCGCCTCTGCTAATTGACTAGTGGAACGACCTTGCACCCTGCGACAGAAATCATGTGAGGAGAGTACTAGGTAACCTGCCATCTTTGCTGAACATTCAACCAAACAGGGGACTGATCGAGGCTGTCACCATGTTCTGGGATAAAAAGAGATTTGTTTTCCGATTTGGCAATATAGAAATAACTCCTCTCCTGGAAGAAATAGGGGGCTTCGCCAAGTTACCATGGGATAGTCTAGGACTATTGGTGCCAAAAAATTGCACCTTACGCAGTTTTATGAAAATGCTAGGTTTTAAGAAGAACGACGAACTGGTCTGCCTGAAGAAATCATATATCCCCTTTGAATTTCTCTATGAGCATTATGGGCATAGCAAATCATATCACCTTCATCATGAGGAGCTGGCCATTACCTCTTTGGTATGGGTGCACCACCGGGTCTCTGTCTTCATAATATGTTTCTTCGATTTGTTGATATTTCCAATGCAAGGGGAAAGAATTCATACTTGTTTAGCCATGGTCGCCAAGACCTTAATGAAGGGTATCGAGGGGCATAAGTACAATATTATCTCGATGATCTTAGCTGAGATATACCGTGCTATGGATCGGTGCAAGCATAGGTTCAGAAACTTCGAGGGTTGTAATCTCTTGCTACAAGTCTGCCTGCTGGAACACTTTCAGAGGGGTGATTATCGCTAGGAGCTTCGACGAAAGCCACTAAATGACTACATAGCTAGTCATCATCCAAAGAAGATGAAATTAATTCTAGATAGGTTTGCAAAGCCTGGAAATGCTATAGGCTGAGTGTGTTTCTTCGGTAACCTTACAGACGAGCAAGTACATTGGATGTTTGAATGGTTCCCTAGTAGCGAGTTCATCATCAGGTCTAAAGGGAACACTCACATAGTACTGATCGGACTGTGAGGTTCTAAGCTTACGCTCCCATAAGGGTAATAAGGCAAGCTGGGAGGAAACAAGTCATACCTCGAGTTTACAACGTGGTTCAGTATAAAACAGATTTCAAATGAGATGTCATCTCATTCAAGTTTAAAGGCCAACACATGTAGAGCCAAAAGATCATCGTGGAGGGAGAGACTATTGAGCCAGACAGGTATTTTGCAGGTCATATGTACTACTATATCTCATGGTTAGAAGATGACATAGCCAGGGACATCAAACCAGGGGTCAATCTGAAAGATATGGTCATAGATAAGGTGGATGAGGCACAGGTGAAGTACAAGAGGTTACGCAAAATAGTATTCGAATCTGAAGCTAAGCATATAGAACATCATAAGGTGGATATGGAGGCGATCAGAGAATGGAATGAGATTGCAAATAAGTCGACGGAGAGGTTGGAGCATCTAGAGCAAGGATTGATGGAGCTAGACGGGAAGATGAGAAAGAGGCTTTGGGATTGTCAAGGCATGGATCCTGATGAAGGAGGGAAGTTGGCAATGGCTTACCTGCTACTCGACATGCACAATATGGGAAATATGATTGATGGGGTCAAGAGAGCCAAGCATGGAGAAGGTCCTTCGGGGGACTAAGTAGACTAGGAGATGATGTTCGTTACTGCTTTCTAGATTAGATTTCATTAGATTTTGATGTAATAAGGCTTAATTCTATCAATGGATTTATAATTATTACTTCGATTTAGTGAAAAATTGATTTGACTTATTTTCGCATTAATAGAATGAGGAAAATGTTGGCATGAATTTTCTCCAAGTTTATGTGTCTCTTAGGCCTACCTCAACCACAATGAGGTCCCCAAATTAGGACACGAATTTGTGCAAGAACTTACATGATACATGATAAAATATTGCAAACACTCTTTTACTTCGTCTTACTGACTTTGTTACATTTTGTTTTTCTTTTCCTTGACTACTCCCATTCCCAAGGTTGGTTTGTGCATTCCGGTATCATCAGCTTACCACACTAGATCCAGAGGTCCTCCACCTCCTCCTCCACCTAGTGACCCGCAAAGCAAAGGCAAAGGAAAAGGGAATATGGATGATCTAAGTGGTAATCGAAAAGGTAATGCTACCATGGCAGAGAATGTTGAAACCTCGGACGGAAGAAGTACGCTAGGACAGAATGAGTTGGTCCTACGTTTGGAACAGAAAATCTTGGAGCTGCAAAGTGAGCTTGAGCATGTCAGAAATATTGCAAACATCCCCCTTACTCTAAATGTTCCTGACATCAACCAGCAAAACACCATCACTCAGAACCAAACACCACCGCAAAACACCCAAACCCAAAAACCACCACTATAGCTCCACAAAATCCTCCTGCAACATTCCAGTATCACAATCCTGCACCTCCTCAAAATCTTAACCCGCCATCATTGCAGGCCCCTCAACATAACCACCATCACCCAACCCAGTATCCGCAAACCACCACTTACCATACTCCTCAAAAATGTACCACAACTTACCCCTGATCCCCCTCAAACCTCAATCAATGATTTCCCATACACCCAAGTCCCAGGAACACACCAAGGCAGCCCGATATACGTGGAAACCTTACCCCATACCCCGAAGCAAAGCCTATACATACCTGAACCGATCGAGAAGGACCTGCTCATCTGAAACATGGTGGAAAAATTCAATAAACTGACAGGGGGAGTCCAGAGTGTTGAAGACGGGAAGGGTGTTGAAGGTTTAAACTACGAAGACTTGTGTATCCAGCTAGATGTAGAACTACCGGATGGTTACAAACCTCCTAAGTTCAAGAGGTTTGATGGCACTAGTGATCCTAAGGTGTATTTGAGAACCTACTATGACAAGCTTGTAGGAGTGGGCAAGAATGAACAAATCCGCATGAAACTGTTTATGCTGTCTTACAAGAGATGCATTAACTTGGTATATCAGCCAGAATCGGAAGAAGTGGGCGAATTGGGTGAGCATGGAATCTGATTTCATGGATAGATTCAGGTTCAACATAGAGAATGCGCTAGACATTTTCTATATCCAGAACCTCAAGAAGAAGCCGATAGAAACCTTTCGCGAGTATGCTACTCGTTAGAGATCAGAGGCCGCCAAGGTGAGGCATACACTTGAAGAAGAACAAATGAACAAGTTCTTTGGCATAGCTCAAGATCCGTAGTATTACGAAAGATTGATGGTTATAGAGAATCACAAGTTCTCAGACAACATCAAGTTAGGGGAAATGATAGATGAAGGAATCAAGAGTGGAATGGTGACCAATTTTAAGGCACTTCAAGCCACCAACAAAGCCTTGCAATTAGGAGGTATCTCAATGAAGAAAGAAGTGGGTGTTGTGATGATAGCACAGGGCCCTAAGTCTACCCTTACATACCAAACACCTCCACCCACATATTAACCCTCACCTCCAAAATACCAATACCCTGCCACCACATACCATGCCTATAATACCCAACCTACATATTACCATTCACCTCCTCTCGCCCACCAAAACTACCCAAAGCCACGATCAAACTTTGACCGCAGAACTCCCAGACAATACACCTCAATCGCTGAACCCATAGCCCAACTATATGAGAGATTAAGGACATTGGTTACGTCACCCCATTCCTGTTATTGCCATTGAGAATCCTTCCTAGTGGGTTAACCCCAACAAAACTTGTGCCTATCATTCAGGCATGAAGGTTCATATCATTGAGGAATATCGCATGTTGAAAGCCAAGATCCAGACACTAATCGACACCAAAGTTATACAAGCTAAGGAAGATGTGCCAAATATCTTAATAACCCTCTCCTTGATCATAGGGTCGAGGGAGTAAATGTGATAGAAATTGATGAGGAATGGGATTAGGAGGGATCCATCGAACTTATTCTAGAGGGGGATGCTTCTAAAACATCTCATGTCACCCTCTCACCAATTGTGGTGCAAACCCAGGCACCGTTTGAGGTCGAGGTAGCTACGCCCTTCACTGTGATGGTAGCTCCAACACCGTTCTATAAGTTTGATGTTGTCCCATCGGATTATGTGGCGGAGGCGAGAAGAAAAGGAAAGGCCAAGATGGAAGAGACAGGTGTTGCGCAAGGAATGCCTAAAACTGGTAGAGTTTATACACCTGAGAATCTTGGGGGAACAAGAAAAGAGACCACCTTTAAGCCACCTGTTATGGAGACAGGCACTGATGATATTTGGAGGAAGCTACATGCGAGGGAATACTCTGTTGTTGATCACTTGAAAAAGACTCCCGCCCAGATATCCATCTTTTCACTGTTGCAAAATTTAGATGCACACAAGAATGCCTTGATGAAGGTATTAAGTGAAGCTTATATGCCTACCAGTATCATAGCGGGGAGATGGTCAATATGGTAGGACAGGTACTAGAGAGCCACAAGATTACTTTCCACAAAAATGAGCTACCACCGGAGGGGTTGAGTCACAATAGAGCATTGCACATTACTGTGCAATATGAAGACAACTTCATCGCCAAGGTTCTGATAGATAGAGGTTTGAGCTTAAACATATGCCCACTGACTACTCTGAAAAGATTGGGTAAAGGCTTGCATGAGATATGGATGGGAAGCATGAATGTGAAGGCGTTCGATGGATCTCAGAGATCCACTATCGGAGAAATCAAACTTGATCTACAGATGGGCCTGACTTGGTTCGATGTCAAATTCCAAGTGCTAGACATATCTTCCACCTACAACTTGTTATTGGGATGACCATGGATACACACAGCTGGGGCAATCGCTTCTACTCTGCACCAGGCTGTGAATTTCGAGTGGAATCATGAAGAGGTGATTATTTACGGAGATAGAAGCAACCCTATCTACACCAACCAGACTGTGTCGGTTATCAAGAACAAGAGAAAATTGGGAGGAGAATCATACCACCGCATTGAGCGAGTAAACACAATTAGGAAGGGTCGATGGTGTAGCAATAGGATAGAAAGCATACTGATGTGGTTGGGGTATGAACCAGGCAAGGGTCTCGGCCAAAATCTTCAAGGGATCATGGAACCGGTACGACTACAATATCATGGCACAACCTTCGATCTAGGATATGAATACACCGTGCAAGAATGTCAAAATTTGACACCGATATTGCTTGCCACTTACTATCCATTAGAACAACCCATACCACCGATGCACCAGACGTTCGCCAGACTGATGTGATTTGGGGATCCAAGGAAGACGAGGTTTTGGTCAGTATGAGGAAGTTATTTCAGGATGAGGGAGATATGGACTACAATGCAATTTTAGAGGAGGAGGAGGAGGAAGATCATACGATTCAGACAGTGGGAGAAGGATCCATTATCAAGAATTGGACTGCTGCACCATCTCGGGCTCTCTGAGTACATGGGTAGCCTTGGCAGAATTAGCATGATTTATTGTAAAATTATTTTTGGGCATTTATGACATTTTTAGTATTTTTTTTTTGAAATAATTACTCGAGACATCGAGTCCTACTTGTTGACAATTTTAAGATTTATTAATGCATTATTGATTTCATTTATTTATTATTATCTTTCTATATTCTTTTCAACGTAATTATTACATATCCTGATGAACCTATGACTGTGACATGTAATGAGACAACACAACATAAGGAAAGTGATTCGGAAGATTTGAAAGATGATATAATACTTGAGAAAATTGTCAAATAAGTAGAAAAAATTGAGAACAAACCAAAGTCCAATTTGGAAGAAACTGAGGCAATTAACTTAGGGAATTCTAAAACAATCAAAGAAACTTGCATAAGCTTTCATCAATCACCGTTGGAGAAGGAAGAGTATATCAGGTTTCTAAAAGAATATGAGGATATTTTTGCATGGTCCTACGACGACATGACTGGGTTAAACACATCCATATTAGCTCACAAACTACCTACCAACCCCATGTGTCCACCGGTAAAGCAAAAGCTCAAGAAATGCAAGCCAGATATGAGTCTGAAGATAAAGGAAGAGGTTACCAAGAAAATCAAAGCCAAGGTCCTCCGAGTAGTTGAGTACCCAACCTGGCTAGCCAACATTGTGTCGGTTCCAAAGAAGGATGGGAAATTTAGAGTGTGCATTGATTATCGAGATCTGAATAGAGCAGGTCCTAAGGACGACTTCCCATTGCCTAAAATACACATATTGATCGACAATTGCGCCAAGCATGAACTCCAATCCTTTGCGGATTGCTTCGTAGGATATCACCATACTTGGACGGACAAAGAGGAGGCCGAAAAGACAGCCTTCATCACACCGTGGGGATATATTGTTACAAAATGATGCCATTTGGTTTGAAGAACGCTGGGGCTACCTACATGAGGGCCGCCGACTCTTTTCCACGACATGATACACAAGGAAATAGAGGTGTGCATCGATGATGTAATCATCAAATCTAAGAGAAGTTTGGACCACATAGCATACCTGAGGAAGTTTTTCGACCGTCTTTGAAAGTAAAATGTGAAATTGAATTCGGCAAAATATGCTTTCGGAGTCCTTGCCAGAAAATTATTGGGTTTTCTCGTCAGTCGTCGCGGTATTGAGCTAGACCCGTCAAAAATCAAAGCTATTCAGAACTTGCCACCGCTAAAGAATAAGAAGGATGTGACGAGTTTTTTGGGATGCCTCAATTATATCAGCCATTTTATAGCACAATCAACGATGATATGTGAGATGATCTTCAAAATGCTGTGAAAAGCTGTTGTGACGAGCTGGACCGAAGAATGTCAAAAGGCTTTTGACAAAATCAAGGAGTACTTGTCTAAGCCGCCTGCGTTGGTCCCGCCAGAGCCAAGAAGACCTTTGCTGCTATATCTGTCAGTGTTGGATGAAGCTTTTGGTTGCGTCCTGGAGCAACATGATGAAACCGGGAGGAAAGAGCAGGCGACATATTATCTGAGTAAGAAGTTCACCCCTTACAAAGCCTGGTACTCTTTATTGGAACGCACTTATTGTGCCTTGACATGGATAGCCCAGAAATGGAGGCACTACTTCTGTGCGTGCACTACATAACTCGTATCAAGGATGGATCCACTAAAATACATATTTCAGAAACCCATGCCTAAGGGTATAGCAAAGTGGTAGATATTGCTAAGTGAGTTCTACATCATCTATGTGATTTAGAAGGCGGTCAAGGGGCAATCATTGGCAATGACTTGGCAGAGAACCCCATAGATGGAGAATAAGAACAATTGAGAACGTATTTTCCTGATGAGGAAGTGTCGTTTGTAGGGCAAGACATTGTCGAAACATATGATGGTTGGAGGATGTTTTTTGATGGAGCAGCCAACTTTAAGAGAGTGGGCATCAGAGTTGTTTTAGTATCAAAAACTGGTCAACATTATCCAGTATCTGCAAAGCATTGTTTCCTATGAACCAATAATATAGCAGAATACGAGGCTTGTATCTTGGGACTCAGATTAGCCATCGACATGAATATTCAGGAGTTGCTGGTAATCGGAGATCCAAATCTGTTGATACATCAAGTACTTGGAGAATGGGCTACCAAGAACACTAAAATATCTCCATACTTGCATTGTGTACAAGAATTGATCAAGATGTTCACAAAGATAGAATTCAAACATGTTCCAAGGATTTAGAATGAGTTAGACGCATTGGATATCTTATCTTCCATGATACAACATCCAAACGAGAATTTCATCAATCCTATCCCGTTAGAGATTCATAAACATCCAGCTTATTATGCTCATGTTGAAGAGTTCTACGGAAATCCATGGTTCCATGATATCAAGGAGTATTTGGAGAAAGGAGAATACCTAGAAAATGCCACACATACTCAGAGCACACGCTTCGAAGATTGGCCAACCATTTCTTTCAGAGTAGTGGAATTTTGTATAGAAGGACTCCTGACTTGGGACTGCTTCGATGTGTTGATGCCAAGGAGGCATCTAGATTGCTCATAGAAATACACGCCTGAACCTACGGACCTCACATTAACGGGTTTGTTCTGGCCAAGAAGATATTAAGGACAGGGTATTTCTGGATGACCATGGATACAGACTGCATTAAATATGTTCAAAAGTGCCACGAATGCTAGGTACATGCTGATATGATACGGGTGCCACCTAACGAACTCAATGTAACAAGCTCACCCTGGTATTTCTCTGCTTGGGGCATAGATGTCATCGGACCAATTGAACCCGCTGCTTCAAACGGATACAAGTTCATTTTGGTTGCTATATATTACTTCACAAAATGGGTCGAAGTCGCACCCTATAAAGCCGTGACTAAGAAAGTCGTAGCAGATTTCATTCAGGATCATATTGTTTGTAGATTTGGACTACCTGAGTCAATCATTATCGACAATGTCGTCAATCTCAACACTGATCTGATGAAAGCCATATGTGAAACATTCAAATCAAGCACTGGAATTCTACAGCATATAGGCCGCAAATAAATGGAGTCGTGGAAGTCGCCAACAAAAACATCAAGAAGATATTAAGGAAGATAGTGGATAACTACAAGAAATATAATGAGAAGCTACCATTTTCTTTGCTCGAGTACCGCACCACAGTTCGTACATCAATCGGGGCAACCCCCTATCTACTGGTCTACGGTACTGAAGTTGTTATATCCTCCGAGGTGGAGATTCCTTCCCGAAGAATCATACAGGAGGCCGAGCTCAGCGATGTGGAATGGATATAGAGCCGGTATGAGCAACTGGATCTCATTGGTGGTAAAAGGATGAACGCAGTGTAAGTGTGTCACAGTCAACTCTACTAAAATAGAATGTCAAAGGATTTCAACAAAAAGGTTAGATCAAGGCAATTCACACCGGGGTAATTGGTGTTGAAGGGGATCTTTCCGCACCAAGACGAAGCAAAAGGGCAATTCTCACCTAATTGGCAAGGTCCTTACACGGTTCATCGAGTACTGAGAGGAAGAGCACTTATACTCATAGAGATGGATGGAGAAAAATGGCCAAAACCTATCAATTCGGACGCACTCAAGAGATATTATGTTTAAGATTATGTTTGCACTTTCTCTTTGATGTAACCTGAACTACGCTTGACCTGATTTCCGTTTAAGAGGGGATACGTAGGCAGCCATGTGGGTTCGGTCACATCATAATAAAATCTTCATTCCCCTTTACGGTCAGGAACTGGGGCAAGATTTCAAGTTTTGTCAATCTCATTACGCCAAAGACCGCCAAGAAGTGTATTACCGAAAGTATGTATTTACACTGGGGTAGAATTTTGAGGAGGGTCCTCAAAATTCAAAGTTGAGTAGGTTGTAATGTCTCGAAACATATCACAATCTCCGATTCGACAAAATTATTTGTTTTATGCATCATCACATATTTTGAACAACTATAATTTTTATAAATGATTTATCAGAAATACATATTTTCGAAATTTTATTGTTTTTGTAGTATCCAAATATTACCCAGGGTGACTCGAACAAGGCATCGAGACAAGGAACAAAGGCGAAATGAGAAGTAAAAGGCACAGACCAACCTTTCTACCAAACATATCACGATTGTTCTTTGGGTGTAGGCATAATAGACATAACAAGCATGTCCACAAATAAATAACAAGAATGCTATCTTCACAGACAGAAGTCACCAAGCACAAACACGTCAAGCTAAGGACCACTTCCCCTCTCACAATTAATCGTTACTTTCTTTTCATACGTCTAAGCATTGCCCTCATCGTCGCATAAGGCTAAGTACTACTTTTCTCTGCATAGGCATAAGCATTGCCTCCACTATTGCATAAGGCTAAACGCTGACTTTCCTTGCATGAGACTAAGTAATGTCTCCATCACATCACATGAGGCTAAGCACTGCCTCTACTATCGCATAAGGCTAAACACTGCCTTTTTCTGCATAGGGCTAAGCACTGCCCTCATCACATCGCATGAGGCTAAGTATTGTCTCCACTTTTGCATAAGGCTAAACGCTGTCTTTCCTTGCATAAGACTAAGCTCTATCTCTATCATATCGCATGAGGCCAAGCATTGCCTCCACTTTTGCATAAGGTGACGAGCGCAAAACACACACTTAAATTGTGCTCTCTAGTCAAAGATAGTATAGTATAATTATCGTCTCCACAGGGATTGTATTTAAATAGTATTCTCGTAGTTCGTAGCTCGATTGCTATCCAAGAGGATCAACAATGGAGATTTATACAATTAATAATTGAAACTAAATAAGAACCTAAACTATTGACTAATGACAATCTCAACAAAGGTAAGCAAGGAAGTTATCAATGGGAGAAAATATGGGTTGATAGGATAGGTGCAAGATAATTGTTCGGAATCTTACTCTAGATAATTCACTTCTAATATTCAAGAAAGTCTCTCGAATTCAGTTATTATCAGTACAAATATTTAGTAGAAACTCCTCTCTCGATTAAGTCTCAACTTCACAATATGAACCAATTTAAGCTCGATAAAGATATGCAAGAATTCATAATGAATTGGTCTTTAGGAGAACCTCTTTCGATTATCCTCCTAACTAGGTTTAATCAAGGATTCAACTAGCCTATTTCGGTTACTTAGAAGAATCTATGAACTCAACCAACAATATAGTGCAATATATCACAAGTTATGCCTCTCTCGATTACAAGAACAAGTGAACATAGATGCAACAATTAAATATTCCAAAAATGATTCAAATACATAAAATAGAGTCATAATCCACAAACAACCATCAATACACCAAATCCATCAAAACCCAAATGGTTCTACTCCATAGACATGGAGGAGTTCTTCACAAATGAAACAAAAATAAAGTAAAACATAAATACAATCCAAACTCGGATTTGAGTGAGGAAGGAAGGATAAAATCCTTGTGCTCTTGCTTCTCCTTCTTCTCCTAAGCTTCCCTAGGTCTAAGGTACGTCAAAAATGTGTCAAAAATGGTGTTTTGGGGTATTTAATATTCCCCCCAAAGAAAATCCCAGATGAAACTACTCTTTCTTAGGAAAATAGGGTTTTTCCAGGACATGACATGCGCGACCGTGCACCTGGTCGCGCACTTTAACACCATTCTGCCCCAAGTGCGCGCCCAGTGCGTGACCGCGCACTTGGTCGCACACCTGGGTTATATTATTCGGAATTTGGGAAAGTGTAAAACATGAAAGTTGTAACTCTTTTAAATATCTTTCCAACGATTAATTGTGGAGCCTAAACGGAGTTCCAAGGGAAATTTTATGTGCATTTTACTAGACACTGCGCAATATGCCTGCTCGATTCTTTGTTTCATTCCACTATCAGTCGTTGAGCCCAAACTCGATCCCAACTTAATCCTTGGGATTTTACTCAAACTTCAAAGCTTAAAAATAGCATGAATTCAAGTAACAACATCTACATAGCTCGGAATCACTCCTACATAGCATAAAACACACAATAAGTGCAAAACACACCTAATTAAAGCTCAACATAAGTAAAGTGCAGTGAATTAGAGTGCAATAAGCGACTAAAATACGGGATTATAGCCTACCATCAACACCCCACACTTAAACCATTGCTCTTCCTCGAGCAATCAAACTACACTTCACAAATACATGACCTTTTTAAACAACTCTCCTAGCTCATCACACCAAGAATATTAGAAAAGATTAAGCAAAAGACCGTAATATCCTCGCCTCAAGAGTTGACTCAACAACACCATGCATTTTTCACAACCTGCTCACTTACTCTAACACAGAGGTCAATGACATTACCATTCCTTCATGAATCAAGTGCCCTCACACAAGAATAGAGAGTAGTTCCACAAACAATAAGGTTTAAGAACAATTAGGAACTCAAGATAGGAAGAATTTGCTCACTCTCAGAACAACATTCATGTGCAACAAAAGATGTACCATAAGCTTGCCCGTAATGTACTACTATACAAATTGAGCTTATTCAGTCAAGGATCAAGTAAGACTTTAATTGTTTGTAATATAGGCTGTGGGACAGGTAGGATACATTTGGATATATTGACAACACCTTCCTAAGCACTTTAATACATACAATTGACCGTTCAAAACCCCACACTTATGTCAAACCATAACTCCACCTTCACATTAATATACATTAGCTCCCTACATTTTTAAGCACAATTACATCAAGTAACCACTATCAAGGAATATTTTTCACAATCATACACTTATGTTTTTATTTCTTTTTCAATTCAAGTGGCTCTTTCTTTTTCAAAATAGTGCACCTTTTTCCTTAGTTCAATAGTTCCACTCAAAAGCTAAACCAACCGCCCCACACTTCAACTTTTACAAAGTTCATACAATTTCAAGTGCTCACGAGAGGTAAATGGTTCAAATAGATGATCAATTCAAACAAATAGGCAAGGCTTGTAACGTAGTTGCCAAAGAAACAAGATTATAGGCACAAAGGGGGTTAACTAAGATACATAACAATTTGGTGGGTAAACACATATATCTGGCTCAACAAAGAAACACCTATATCACTTCCAAGACTGAATAAAATTACTATTTCGCTTTGCAAACACACGGGGCAAGTTTCAGACATCAAATGCAATGCACAGAATACACAAAACCTTACACACACATCGCAAATATACTTGTCATGAAGATATTTCATCTTTTCTTTATATAAGGACGAACTGTCATAAGCATGATACCAGAATTCATCTAATTCATTCAAGTGTGTAACACGCAATCTACCGGCTACATCCCAATCAAGATTCGATTTCTTCAAGGCCCACATTGCCTTGTGCTCTAGTTCCACCAGAAGATGACAAGCTTTGCCGAACACTAACCGGTATGGAAACATTCCGATAGGTGTTTTGTTAGCCATTTGATATGCCCATAATGCATCATCAAACTTCTTAACCAATCCTTCCGATTTGCATTCATTGTTTTAGACAAGATTCGCTTTATCTCCTAGTTGGAGACTTCCACTTGACCACTAGCTTGTGGGTGATAGAGAGTCGTGACCTTATGAGTAACACCATACTTGCTAAGTAAAGTGTCAAAGCCTTGTTGCAAAAATGTGCCCTCCCATCGCTTATGATAGCACGTGGAGCACCAAATCTTGTAAAAATATTCTTCTTCAAGAAAGCCACTACATTTCTAGCAAGCCACTACACTTCTAGCCTCATTGTTGGGTAAGGCAATTGTCTCAACCCATTTGGACACATAATCCACCATGACCAAAATGTAAGTGTTTCCATAAGAACTCACAAAAGGACCCATAAAGGTAATGCACCAAACATCAAAAATATCAATATCCAAGATGGTTATAAGAGGCATCTCATTTTTCCTTGAAATTCCACCAGCCCGTTGACACTCATCACATCTTTTCACCAAGTCATTTGCATCTTTGTAGAGAGTAGGCCAATAAAAACCACAACTTAGAACTTTAGCCGTTGTTCTTGCTCCACCGTGATGAACACTATATGGCGAAGAATGACAAGCCTAAAGAATATCACCTTGCTCTTCTTCCAGCACACACCTCCTAATCACCTCATCCGTGCAAATCTAAAAAAGGTATGGCGTATCCCAATAGTAGTCTTGACAATTTCTTTTTAGATTTTTGCTTTGGTTTGATGAGAACTCATCCGGAATGATACCACTCACAAGATAATTTTTCAAGTTTGCAAACCACGGTACCTCTTTCATTGATAGTGCCAAAGGTTGCTCATCGTGGAAAGAGTCATTGATTTCAAGGTCATCATGTGGCCTCTCCTCCTCCTCCAAACAAGACAAGTGGCCCGCCACTTGGTTTTCACTACTCTTCTTGTTTGAATATCAATATCAAATTCTTGCAACAAAAGTACCCATCTCATCAACTGAGCTTTAGATTCCTTTTTTCTCATAAGATAGCGAAGTGCCGCATGATCTGTATGGACAATAACTTTGACACCCATTAAGTACGGGCGAAACTTCTTAATTGCAAACACAATAGCAAGGAGATCTTTCTCCACAACGGTATAATTGACTTGGGCACTATTTATGGTCTTACTAGCATAGTAAACTGGATTGTTGACATGTTTCCCCAAAATAGCCCCAACCGCTACATCACTTGCATCACACATGAGCTCAAACAACAAACTCCAATTTGGACAGGTAATGATAGAGATGGTTGTGAACTTGAGCTTCAATTGTTCAACAGATCTCATACAATCATCATTGAAATGAAACTTGGCATCCTTCTCAAGGAGCTTACATAATGGTTTCACCACTTTGGAGAAATTCTTAACGAAGTGCCGGTAGAAACCCACATGGCCTAAGAAACTCTGCACACCCTTTACCGAGGTGGGGGTGGAAGCTTAGAAATAACCTCAATATTGGTCTTGTCAACTTTAATACCATTCTTTGAGATCTTATGGCCAAGGACAATGCCTTCCTCGACCATGAAATGACATTTCTCCCAGTTGAGCACCAAATTTATTTCCTCACATCTAGCCAACACTTTGTCCAAATTTGCAAGACAATCATCAAAAGAATCCCCAACTATTGAGAAGTCATCCATGAATACCTCAATGTATTCTTCCACCATATCCGTGAAAATAGCCACCATACACCGTTGAAAAGTCGCTGGTGCATTACACAAACCAAAAGGCATCTGTTTGAAAGCAAAAGTGCCATAAGGACATGTAAAGGTTGTTTTCTCTTGATCTTCTGGAGTAAAAAGAATTTGTTTGTAGCTCGAGTACCCATCAACAAAACAATAGAAAGCACGGTCGTCCAATCTATCGAGCATTTGATCCATAAAAGAAAGAGGAAAGTGAACCTTCCTTATAACTTTGTTGAGCCTAAGATAATCCATACAAACTCTCCAACCGGTGACCGTTCTTGTGGGAATAAACTCATTGTTATCATTAGTAACAACCGCCATGCCCCCTTATTTGAGACACATTGAACCGAAGAGGTGCATGATCGGAAATGCGGTAGACAACCCCGGCATTTAGCCACTTGATAATCTCCTTTTTGACCACTTTTTGCATAGCTTTGTTGAGTCTTCTTTGATGTTCAATTGATGGTTTAGCACCATCATACAACTTGATCTTATGCATGCAAAATGTGGGGTTTATAACCCGTATATCCGCCAAAGTCCACCAATACCTTTCTTCCTCTTTTGTAATACCGCCAATGTGGAATCAACTTGGACGTTAGTCAAACAAGAGGAAAGAATAACCAGTAAAGTAGAACAAGGGCCAAGAAATTCATATCGATGATGTGGTGGCAATGGTTTCAACTCCAAAGTAGGTGGATCTTCAAGAAGGCTTTGTAGGAGGAGTTTTTCTATTTTTAATATCCAAAGATAATTTTCGGGGTGCATAGTAGTACGACCCGATTCCTTGCAAAGAGTTCACACATTCCATAAAACCATCCATCTTATTATCATCAAAGTTGAGCAACGGCTTCCAACATATCACCAATATTGATTGTAGCACTTGTATCATCAACAATAACATCGGTCACCAAATCCACAAAAGAACGCACCTTATTGATATTAGGTTGTTGCATAGACTTGCATACATGGAATGCCACTCTTTCATCACCAACTCGGAAAGTGAGTTCTCTAGCTTCCACATCACAAAGAGCCTTGACCCTAGAAAAGAAAGGTCTTCCAAGAATAATAGGCACTTCATAATCAACCTCACAATCTAGAATAACAAGGTTCGCGGGAAGAATTAACTTATCAACTCTAACCAAAACATCCTCAATCACTCCCAACGGCCTCTTCATAGTATGATCGACCATTTTCAACCTCATAGATGTGGGTCTTGGTTTCCCAATTTTCGAAGTCTTAAACACCGAGTAGGGTATCAAATTGATACTCGCCCCAAGATCACAAAGAGCTTTAGCAAAATCGGCACTCCCAATAGTACAAGAAATCGTGAAAGCGTCGGGATCCTTCAACTTAGGAGACATGTAAGGAACCATTGCACTCACTTGATGAGTAACTTTGATAGTTTCAAAATTCATCCACCTCTTCTTGGTCGCAAGATCTTTCTTAAACTTGGCATAACCGGACATTTGTTCCAAAGCTTCTACCAATGGCATATTAATAGAGAGACTTTTCATCATTTGAATAAACTTGTTAAATTGATTCTCACCATTTTGCATGGCAAGTCTTTGAGGATAAGGAGGTGGAGGCTTAGGCAAGGGTGCCTTAGCCTTTTGCTCTACCGGTTCTGGTATGTCAATAATGTGCTCCCTATACGGGTTCACCTCTTCTTGAGTCTCCTCCACATTATCATCAATGTCAATCTGAACCTCATCACTTTATTGAACAACATTTTTTGGGATTTTCTCCTCTTGGATCACGTGGTCATCATCCACAAGTCGCCTTTGATTTGAGGTGGGTGAATTCCCGCCTCTTCCACCACTTGTGATAACTGCCATAGCATACCCCGTGTTGTTACCACCCTTTGGATTTACTAATGTATCACTTGGTAGTGCACGCTTAGGATGAGTATTAAGAGCTTGAGAGATTTTTCCCATTTGAACTACAAGATTACATATTGAGGTGGTATGTGAGGCAAGTTGGGCATCCAAATCCGCATTCTTCTCCATCATTTTCTTAAACATGTTCTCAATTCGGCCCATTTTATTGTTTAAAGAACTTGAACCATGGGATAGATAAGGAGGTGGGTTGCACCAACATTGGGGTCCTTTCAAAACCTGATCCCCGATTTCCATGATTATTGTTGCTTCCCCAACTTTCTTGATTGTTGCCTCCCAAATTTCCTTGGTTGTTGTTGTTGTGCCAATTTACTTGATTGTTAGGACCTCAATTGCCTTGGTTATTTTGAGAATGCCATTGTTGTTGATTGGAGCCTTGAAAAATTCTTTGTTGCCCTTGGTAATTGTTCATAAATTGTACCTTTTCTTCTTGCTCGTGATAAGAATAATCTTGATCAAAACTACCATCATCTTGTGCATAATTTTCCACTCGGGATTGATCTTGTGGACCCTTGGTCCTCTTCTTGTTGAACAACAAATTTACCCCTTCCATAGCATGAACTTGCTTAGGAGCTTGTACTTGATTAAATTGGGCCTTAGCAAGTTGGGTCATAGTTGTTGTCAATCCGGCAATGGCTTGCCCATGGTCTTGCAACTATTTAAGTAGATGAATAATGTTTGGATCACCTTGGGACACATTAGCTTGGGATTGCCAAGCCGAAGAAGTTTCTGCTATCTCATCAAGAATTTCACATGCCTCCGCATAAGGTGTTGTCAGAAGTTGTCTCCGGCAATTGATTGACCATACTTTAGTTCATAGTATTAATACCACGGTAGAAAGTTTGTTGGATCATGTTGTCATTCATATCATTGTTCGGGAACTCCTTCACCATTGTCCGATACCGCTCCCAAATTTCATGCAAAGGTTCATTGGGCTCTTGCTTGAAAGCCAATATTTCATCCTGAAGAGTATCCATGTGCCCGGGAAAGCAAAACTTAGCAATAAACTTTGCCGCCAATTCATTCCAAGTATGGATGGAATGATTAGGCAAGCGTTTCAACCAATCCAAAGCCTTACCCCTTAGTGAGAAAGGGAAAATCCTTAGCCTCGAAGCATCGTCCGAAATATTTGTTTCTTTGCTCCCCCAACACGTATCCATAAAGCCCTTCAAATGTTTAAAAGCATTTTGACTCGACGCCCCGTGAAATAACCTCGTTTCTCAAGCAAAGTGAGCATCACATTGGCAATTTCAAAGTTTCCTGCCTAATACGAGGGGGAACTATGGCTGGGCAAAATCCAATGTTGTGTCGATTATAGTTGTGGTGGTGGAGTGGGTGGTGGTGGTGGACGCACATTATCTTGTTGAACACGGCCTCGTCGATTTGGTTGTGGAGCTTGAGGAATTTATCAAGTTTCTCCTCTTCTCCATCTACCTCTCTTAATGGCATGTTTCTAAGTACGGTGTTCGCCACTTGGTACCTATGATTATTTCAACAAATTAGAATCACGAAAGTAAAACAAGATATTCCAAGAAATAAACTCAAGTATATAGTTAACACCGTAAAAACTCCCCGGCAATGGTGCCAAAAATTGATCACGTCCAATCCGCACTCAATAATAAGTGGAAAATGGTCGTTGCAATTATAATACCCAACTTGAGTCGGGATCAAATTCCTCATGAAGTTTACAATCAGTATTAAGGTAAATACTTGAAGAAAGAATGTAAAATAGTTAAATTGTACTTCCAAAAAAGAGGGATGATTATTATCTAATCTTAACACTAAGATTTTAGACTAAATAAAAGCGACCATAGAATAAGTTATTTTTGGTGTTTTTATCAATTGAGGAAAAGCCTAGGGATGTAACCTCCACCTAGGTGTAAACCTAACGATTATACATCATTGTCCGAAATACATGGTTTGAAAGAAATACATCATTGTCCGAAAAAAAATGGAAACAATAGAAGAAATAGGAAGTGACTCTAAGACCTGTGAGAAGAATGCAGCTCTACCTCTAATCACTAGCTAGTACTCCATCCGTTTCAATTTATGTGAA
>AWOL01S0014535.1:4109-15274 GCA_000715115.1 Nicotiana otophora
ATAGATGCTTTCATGGACTACTTTGACTTTAGGGATTTGCTTCATCATTAGCTAAAGAAGAGAGAGAAGGGGGAATCTTAGTCTAATTGTCCGAAGTGATTCTTTCTTGATTGGATGCCAACTTTCTTTTCGGGAATTATCCTTAGAGAAAAGGTGACTTCCCTACTCCCTTGCTTTTTTAGAAGAACGACAACTACTGAGCTTAAACCTTTATTGTCAGGGTCGTCTCACTAAGCTGCAACACAAAGTTGAGAAGAGCTCTAGGTCAAGCCTCTTATTCTATTTATTCTATTGGGTTTACCCGTCGGGCAGGTAAGCGAGATAGAAGTCTCATTGTTCGTCTTGTCCTTAAGATTCAGATAAGAAAAGAGTACCAAACCTTTATGCATGCACCTCCATAGAAGTGCTCTTTTCCCCTATTCTTAATCCCACTTCTTATGTCTGTCAACAAAAGCCCCTTAGACTATATTGGAACAAAGCAAAGGAGGAGGAGGAGGAGTGGAGAAAGGAAAGGGACAAATGCGGTCTTACTTGGCACGAAGGCTGCTTGTTCGGGGGTAGAGTACAGTACGAAAGGTCCTCGGACTTCCAGGCAGCTTTGCTTTTGGGCAGCTTTTCACCGTTGGATCTCTCCAATAAAGCCCCCTATAGTTTTCGTTACCGAGATATCTTTTTTTTCATTGTTCCCAAGGATGTTTTGGGGTATCTGCTCCTATGTTGCAAATAGTCAAATCTGAACTGAACCATGTCGCTCTTTTTTCTTTCCTTGCGAGCAGGAAGCACACCAGTAATATGCGTTGCATGATTCTACTATATTTTTTGCAATTGACTGGGTGGACAGTTGACCGAAAGATAACTTCGATTCGCCCAGCCAGCAGGCGGGCGGCGTGCTTATCTTGTGTGACAACACTACAGAGCGAGTTGCTCTTCTAGGAGGGCAGCTATGTGACAACACTACAGAGAAAGTGCCACTTTCGTGTAACATGCTATGGTCTCAACGCCCTTACGAGGTAGTGATGAGTTTCACGCACTCTAAGCCCGGCCCGCGCGCGGTTAGGAAGATTGGCCGCAATCTGAGCCGTACCACTCACCCTACCCTACCACCTATTGGCGGTCGTCCTACACCCGCCCGAAAAGGAACTGCAGTGATCTTGAATAGGGATCCTACAGTGATAAATAGAATCCTCCTATTGGATTCCAATATGCATTTGGCGATATCTATTCTTGTTGAATGGTGGAAGATAAAAGCTCGGTTAAATTATTTTTTATTGAACCTTTTGACTATTTTGATTCTTATAGACAGGTTTATGACATGGAGTTGCCTAAAAGCGTTGCTATGTNCCTATGTTGCAAATAGTCAAATCTGAACTGAACCATGTCGCTCTTTTTTCTTTCCTTGCGAGCAGGAAGCACACCAGTAATATGCGTTGCATGATTCTACTATATTTTTTGCAATTGACTGGGTGGACAGTTGACCGAAAGATAACTTCGATTCGCCCAGCCAGCAGGCGGGCGGCGTGCTTATCTTGTGTGACAACACTACAGAGCGAGTTGCTCTTCTAGGAGGGCAGCTATGTGACAACACTACAGAGAAAGTGCCACTTTCGTGTAACATGCTATGGTCTCAACGCCCTTACGAGGTAGTGATGAGTTTCACGCACTCTAAGCCCGGCCCGCGCGCGGTTAGGAAGATTGGCCGCAATCTGAGCCGTACCACTCACCCTACCCTACCACCTATTGGCGGTCGTCCTACACCCGCCCGAAAAGGAACTGCAGTGATCTTGAATAGGGATCCTACAGTGATAAATAGAATCCTCCTATTGGATTCCAATATGCATTTGGCGATATCTATTCTTGTTGAATGGTGGAAGATAAAAGCTCGGTTAAATTATTTTGATTATTATAGACAAGCTCGGTTAAAGCTCGGTTGAAGCTCGGTTGAACCTTTTGACTATTTTGATTCTTATAGACAAGTTTATGACATGGAGTTGCCTAAAAGCATTGCTATGTTTGAGCCATTTCATAGAAAAATACAAGGTGGTGATGTTCCATTAGTAAATAAGTCCAAGTACGGTATGTAAAATTGTTTTATTTGCATTCTTGGCCTTTCTAGAACACCCAAGGTATTTTTGGAGGTAATGAATTATAATCTTATTTCTTATGTCGGTGACTTTATAATTTTTGTGGATGATGATATTTTGATGCACATCAAGTCATTATTTGTAATATCTATATTAAAGTACAAGAGTAATTTGCTATAAACGATTATGTATTCCAACTTGGTAGAAAGAGGCATGAATTTTATGAGAAGAGACTTGTGAATGAGCTAAACATTTCTTCTTCTCTTATTGAAGTGGCTAATGAGTTTTCATGTAATCAATTGCTAGAATGTGATTGTTGTTGTGGTATGGGGAGTCATTCTTTAAGTCATGCTCATTGTGAGCTTGTCTAAGTATTTGCTGCTAGTAAACAGGATATGAATGATTGTTGGGACATTGCGATCAAGTACTCTTTCAGGTAGAGGAATCCATGAGACTTGTAATTGTAGATAGTTGGCTATATCATAAAAGTGTCTTCAATGATATATGTAGTATAGATATTTCTATTAAATGGATGTGTGGTCGATCTATTATAATATGTTTGTCATGTATGCCTATGGACTACCTTACCGACAACATCGAATTGCAAGTTCCATTGCATAGTGCATCTAAGAGAGGTTTTTAGTGTATTAATATGGGTAGGCATAAATTTTATTGGGATGGAGATGTTCATTTTCTTTATAAGGGAGTATTTACACCTATTAGGATTAATTGGGTTAAATGGACACATGGTCACTCTCTTGTTTAATTCCCACTATTGTTTCGGATTAGTGGATGACATTTACTAGTGCATGTTTGTTTTTCTTGCAAGGTCGAATTTTCATCAATAAGAGAGGAATTATAGCATCCTAGGAAGCTCAACTCTATTCAATGACAATGATAAAGCTTAGGAATCTCAAATAGGACCTTTAAACAGATGTCAAGCTAAAGAGTTGCAAAACAAGGTCATTAGACTTCAAGTGCAAATAAAGAAGTTGTTAATTGGGAGAAATAGCTCAAGGATAAAGGATATGGATTGGCTAGGTGTTATAATTGTTTTATGGACCAAGTTATGTCCAATAATAGGAGTATTGGATCCCAAGAGACATCCTTTGAAGAAGGTCATAATCAACCAACTTTTGGACCATTTTGGCACCTAAAATATGTCCAAACTTGTAGTCCAATAAGTCCTACATGAAATTACGTTTTTATAACATAAAAACGACTTACATGATGTCATAGAAGGATAAAATAGTCGTGCTAGATGACAAGTTAAAGTTGGTGCCAAGTAGCTTGCAAATATCCTTCAAGATTTCAAAGTCCGAGATTGGTTTTGGACATTCAAGATCATATTCTATGGTAGTTGGACATTTTGTCCAAAGTAGTTAGGACTTTACTTCTTTTTCACAGATTTCTAAGATTTCGAAGTTTCGTTTTGGACTTTCAAGATCATATCCTAAGGTAGTTGGATATTTTGTCCAAAGTAGTTAGGATTTTCTTTCTTTATTTTATTGGTAGAATTAAGTGACTCCCTATATATATAAAGGGGTATATTATTTGTTTTTAGGGAGATCATGATAGACAAAATCAAGGATATGAATTGGATCAGTGTTGCAATTGTTTTATGGCCCAAGTTTATGTCCAAGAAGAGGAGTATTGGATCCCAGGAGACATCCTTTGAAAAAGGTCCTAATCCGCCCACCTTTGGACCATTTTGGCACCTAAAATGTGTCCAAACTTGCAGCCCAATAAGTACTACATGAAGTAACATTTTTATAGCATAAAAGGACTTATGTGATGTCAAAGAAAGGTATAACTATCGTGGTAGAAGTTTAGTAAAAATTTGGTGCGAAGTTGCTTGCAAATTTCCTTCAAGTTTTTTAAGATTTCTAATTCCAATATTGGTTTTAGACTTTCAAAATCATATCCTATTGTAGTTGGACATTTTGTCAAAAGTAGTTAGGACTGTATTTCTTTTTCAAAGATTTCTAAGATTTNGACTTTTTGTCCAAAGTAGTTAAGATTTGCTTTCTTTATTTTTGTTTGGTAGAATTAAGTGACTCCCTCTCTATATAAAGGGGTATATTATTTGTTTTGAGGAAGAACGTGGTAGACAATATCAAGGATATGAATTGACTAGGTATTGAAATTGTTTTATGTCCCAAGTTTATGTCCAAGAAGGAGAGTGTTGAATCCCAAGAGTCATCCTTTGAAGAAGGTCCTATTCAGCCCACTTTTGGACCATTTTGTCACCTAAAATGTGTCCAAACTTGTAGCCCAATAAGTCCTACATGAAGTAACATTTTTATAGCATAAAAAGGACTTACGTGATGTCAAAGAAGGGTATAATTATCGTGGTAGAAGTTTAGTGAAAGTTGGTGCGAAGTTGCTTGCAAATTTCCTTCAAGATTTTCAAGATTTCCAATTCCAAGATTGGTTTTGGACTTTCAAAATCATATCCTATGGTAGTTGGACATTTTTGTCCAAAGTAGTTAGGACTGAATTTCTTTTTCAAAGATTTCTAAGATTTACAAGATTGGTTTTGGACTTTCAAGATCATATCCTAAGGTAGCTGGACATTTTGTCCAATATAGTTAGGACTTTTTGTACAAAATAGTTAGGATTTTCTTTCTTTATTTTTTTTGTAGAATTAAGTGATTCCTCTCTATATAAAGGGGTATATTCTTTGTTTAGGAAGATCATGATAGACAATATCAAGGATATGAATTGGCTAGGTATTGCATTTGTTTTATGGCCCAAGTTTATGTCCAAGAAAAAGAGTATTGAATCCCAAGAGTCATCCTTTGAAGAAGGTCCTAATCAACGCACTTTTGGACCATTTTGGTACCTAAAATGTGTCCAAACATGTATTCCAATATGTCCTACATGAAGTCACGTTTTTATAACATAAAAAGGACTTACGTGATGTCAAATAAGGGTATAATAGTCGTGGTAGAAGCTGAGTGAAAGTTTGTGCCAAGTTGCTTGCAAAATTTCCTTCAAGATTTCCAATTCTAAGATTGGTTTTGGACTTTCAAGATCATATCTTATGGTAGTTGTACATTTTGTCCAAAGTAGTTGGGACTTTATTTATTTTGCAAAGATTTCTAATATTGGTTTTGGACTTTCAAGATCATATCCTAAGGTAGTTGGATATTTTGTCCAATGTAGTGATGACTTTTTGTCCGAAGTAGTTAGGATTTTCTTTCTTTATTTGTTTTGGTAGAATTAGTGATGACTCTTGCACTCTTGTGTGTGTCTACTCATGGATTTACTCTTTAAATTTCAAGAATCAACTTAAGTTGGTTAGATTAAGCCTTCGAAATCTTAGATCACTTCCAGGTATTCAAGAAAGGTGATAAGTTTAGGCTTATTTTTGTTCCTGTTATTCTAAAGGGTCGGGTTTCAGAATCTATCTCTTGTTTTTAATTCTCTACCAATCGCGATTAGTTCTTCGTTAGCTCATTGTTGTTGCTAGGATTCAACTTCAATAATAGACTTCTTGAATTCAAGAAAATCTTTCTTGAATTCAATCTATTTGTCTTTTTCATTTCTTTATTTTCTTTTAGGTTCCACACGCTTTTCTTATTTTTCTTTAGTAACTCTTGGACCCCTATCATGTTGTTATCATCCGAGCTCCTCTCCCGGTCTGTGAAGTAGTTTATGAAACCATAATCAATCCCGCCAGAGCCAATACATCAAACATGCTCAGGAACTGCGCTAAAGTCTCCTGAAGGGGTAGCACATGATCATCCCCGGCCTTTACCGCTACCTCTACCTCATCCTCTAACAACATTGGCTCTGGGGGCAACATTATCGCTAACTGTAGCTTGTGTCCTCACCATCTGTGTAAGAATGTAATGACAAAGGCTCAAACTCTGAAATAAAAAAAACTTGCATGATAGGATTGAAAGAAGTGTAGGATCCTAATAATTTCGTACCCTCTCGGAGATAAGTACAGACATCTCCCTACTGATCTACAAGTCTCTACTAATCTTTCGTATGATCGTAGCACCAATGAACCTAGAGCTCTAACACCAACTCACGACTCAAAATTCCCACCTTAGGATGTCGTGATGGCACCTGGACTCTAAGACTAGATATCAAATTAAACTATTAAGCTATCATAATAAACCCTACATAGTACAACTGTCAAAAATACCAAATATTTGGTGGAAACAAGTCATAAGCTCTATAGAGAGTGCACTAATAATCTTTAAATACAATACTGGTTTGAACATGAGATAAACAATAATACAACTAAAAGAAGGTGATGACTCTGAGGCCTGTGAGCATCGAGTAGGTGGACCTTGAAGTCTCCGAAAATAAATGGTCAGTCACTAGCGTCCGATACGGGCAGATGTACATCTGAATAAAAATGTGCAGAAGTGTAGCATGAGTATACCACAATGGTACATAATAAGTATTATGATTAACCTCGGTGGAGTAGTGATGAGGAACATTCGAGACACCTACTAGACAAAATAACCTGTGCAAGTAATAATATAAAGCTAACAGAGGAACGAATATCAATGTAAGGCTAAACAGGGAAAGAATAAGTATATAACACTAGCAAATGAAAAGTAGGAGCAATAGTAAGCAACCAGGAGTAAACATGTGATAATGCTGCAAGGTAACCAAAACACAGTTAAAGTACTAGTGAAACCAATTAAGGAAACAACTTACAACCAAATAATCAACTGTTATTTCACGAGGATTATACAAGAATTATACCGAGGTACCATGCCTCATAATCACAAATCACGGGTCCCAAATCATGATTCATAATCACATGGCATCTCGTGCCCACTTTGTTAATCACAACTGCATGGACAACTCACGCGCTGCACGGGCAACTCATGTGCCAATACCAATAATAATAATCTCATACCCGTGCGGATAACTATGTGCAAAAGGTAACAATATCTCATATCCTCACGAACAACTCACATGCCAACAATCCAGTCCTCACACAGAAAGCAGATATACAAGAATACATTTACACGATCAATGAACATCAAGAATTATACTTCTGGATTGATATAGGTGATAGATTACGGTGTATGGTTGTGCAAGTGTACTATCATAGCTTGAGTCAACAAGTAAGATCAGAGACACCGAATAGCACATTGGAAATAACACAACTAAATCCGTTGATATGCATGACTCACACAAGATAATCACAACACCACACAAATATTATCAATGACAACGCTCCCTGGCCATCACAAATCATCCCCGACATAGCCTCCTTGTCTTGACGCATGCGCAATAATAAAGTAAATGCCCGCCTTATCTCACCACATGCGCATAATAGTTATCCCGCCTTGTCTTGCCACATGCGCAAACCAAACATACATAGCCCGCCTTATCGCGCCGCATGTGCAAATATCAATAATAACAGTAGCACAAACAACTCACGTACAAACACCCTGACAATCCTCTAAACAATCGCACATGTGCCAAAAATATAACAACACAATATAACAACTCGCACCACATGTTCCCATATGCCACAACATTTCCTTACCAACAATCCCAATACCACAACCACACATAGCCCATGACTCAACAACACTGAGTACAACAACAACAACAATAACAAGGGACTACGGTAGTTAAGTCAACACAAGAATTACAATACCACAATTAAATGGAAGAATAAGCTCAACAATGAATGACATAATAAGTAATAATGACTTAAAATAAGAATAACTCAACAATGAGTGAGATAAATGTGATGATCCAACTTGTCGTTTTGAGAATTAACATCCTGTTCAAAATATGTATTATTTTGAGAATTAACATCCAGCTTTGAAATATGTATTATGACATGTGTGCGCGACCGAGTTTGGTTTTTGAATGATTCGAGATTAAATTGGAAGAACAATTCTAATTTAAGAAGCTTAAAAGAAAAGAGTTGATCGGAGTTTGACGTTTGTGCAAACGACTCCGGAATGAAATTTGTATGATTTCAATGGCTTCATATGGTAATTTTAGACTTAGGCGTATGTCCGGATTTGGATTTGGAAGTCCGTAGGACGATTCAGCTCATTATGGTGAAAATTGGAGAAGTTGAAGTTTGGAAATAGTTATAAGTTGGTCGAAGGTTGATTTTGTTGATAACAGAGTCAGATTTTGATTCTCGAAATTGAAACGATCCATTATGTCATATATAAATCATGTGCAAAATTTGAAGTCATTCCGGATTGATTTGAAATGTTTCGACGCAAATTATAGAATTTGGAAAATTCATAAACTCATAATCCAATTCGAGGTGCGATTTATAATTTTGATATTTTTTGACGTGGTTTGAGGCCTCGACTAAGTTCGTATTGTAGTTTAAGATGTGTTTGTATATTTAGTAAAGGTCCCGAGGGCCTCTAGTGAGTTTCGGACGGGGTTCGGATCGATTTGAGCTTTGTTGTAGTTTCTGGAAATTCTAGTTTTTTCTCCAACCATTGATAACGATTGCTTAAACCGTTGGACACAGTTGCTCTAACCGTTGAAGAAATGAAGTTTCTAGAATTCATTGCAGTTCAGCACATCTCACGGTTGACCTCATGGTTAGGAAGTTGAAGGAAAGAGTTTGGCAGAATAGGGCATTTCTGCGGCCCATTATGCGTTCGCAGAATCACTATGCGGGCCACTGAATGGCCGAAGAGTGAGGAAGTCATTTGGGAAATTTTTGGATGTCATTTTGTGGCCCATTATGCAACCAGAAAACTATTTTGCTGGCCGCACACTGATCGCAGAACCAACATGAAAATTTTGCGGAGGAAGTTTCTGCGGTGCATTATGCGACCGCAGAACATATTTGGGGACCGCATAATGGCCGCAGAGTGGGGCACACCAGCCCAGTTCCAGAAGGATATTTCGCGGCCCATTTTGCGAACCGCATAAGCGTTATGTGGTCACATATGCGACCGCATATCCCATTTCGGAGGTTCATTTTTGGGTTTTTATAACCCGACCCCATTTCGTTATTTATAATCTATGGACCATTTCTGAAGGGAGAACTTGATATTTTGAGTGAGAGAAAAGAATACAGAGAGGGAGAGAGTTCCTCAATCAATTATTCCCCAATTCTTACTCAAAATCTTAGAAGAATTAACAAGGGAAGCACACTAGGTCTTCGTCCTAGAGGTAAGATTCTACACCCTATCTCTTAATTTTGAAATTTAACCATAAATGGGCAATTAGTAAGATAGTTCATGGGTATGGGAGTAGCTTATTGTTCATACATGATTGATCATGGGATGCAGGGAGATTGTTGAGCTAAAATAGTACAGAAGGGGTTGTGGGATGAAGGAATTCGCCATAAAAGGACCTTGAAACCTTAATGTACACCTAGTGCTTGATAACATTCTCAAATGAGATAGAACCATGATCATCTTCCTAATTCAATTTATTACTTTTCTAAAATAGATTGAAATTGCTAACATTTCCGGAAAATTTTAGAGTTAAGGAAGCTCAAGTGAGGTATGTTTGCTAAACTCTTCTCTTAAAACTTGAACCCCATAATATCCATGTAAGTCCCGAGTTTCTCATTGTGAATCGATTACCCGAATAAGCTGGTGTCAACAGACATCCGTGATCAATATGTAATTCAAATGCTCTTGTTATGTTGTACTACTATTTTATAATGTGTTCAAAGTATGGGTTGCATATTTAAATGCTTGACTTCAAGTTGTGTTTCAAATGAAAGCTAATTAAAGATTTTGTAAGAAATCATGATATGCCTAAGACTTCTATTTTCTCAAATATATGCTTAAATGTCTTGAATATAAATGCCTTGTTGTTGAAAAGTCCATGAATGTAACGACCCAACTTGTCATTTTGAGAATTAATGTCCCATTCAAAAGTTCAAGGTCCTGAGCAGCTTCAAAATATGTACTATGACATGCGTGTGCGGCCGAATTTGGTTTTCAGATGATTCGGGATTAAATTGGAAGAATAATTCTCATTTAAGAAGCTTAAAAGAAAAGAGGTGACCGGCGTTTGACGTTTGTGCAAAAGACTCCGAAATGGAATTTTTATGATTTCAATGGCTTCGTATGGTGATTTTAGACTTAGGCGTATGTCCAGATTTGGATTTCGAAGTTCAGGACGATTCAGCTCATTATGGTGAAAATTGGAAAAGTTGAAGTTTTGAAATAGTTATAAGTTGGCCGAAGGTTGATTTTGTTGATAATGGGGTTAGATTCTGATTCTAGAATTGAAACAGGTCCATTATGTCATATATGACTCATGTACAAAATTTGAAGTCATTCCGGATTGTTTTGATATGTTTCAGCGCAAATTATAGAATTTGGAAAATTCATAAACTCATAATTCGATTCGAGGCGCAATTTATAATTTTGAAATGTTTTGACGTGCTTTGAGGCCTCGACTAAGTTCGTATATTAGTTTAAGACATGTTGGTATATTTAGTAAAGGTCCCAAGGGCCTCGAGTGAGTTTTAGATGGGGTTCTGAAGACTTTGTGAAGGGAGAAGTTGATATTTTGAGTGAGAGGAAAGGCTCTAGAGCGGAAGAGAGTTCCTCAATCAATTATTCCCCAATTCTTACTCAAAATCTTGGAAGAATTAAAAAGGTAAGCACACTAGGTCTTCATCCTAGAGGTAAGATTCTACACCCTATCTCTTAATTTCAAAATTTAACTATAAATGGGAAATTAGTAGGATAATTCATGGATATGGGAGTGGCTTATTTTGCATACATGATTGATCATGGGATGTAGGGAGATTGTAGTGCAAAAATAGTAAAGAAGGGGTTGTGGGATGAAGGTATTCTCCATTAAAGGACATTAATACCTTAATGTAAACCTAGTTCTTGATAAAATGCTCAAATGAGCTACAACCATGATCATCTTCCTAATTCAATTTGTTACTTTTCTAAAATAGATTGAAGTTGCTAAGATTTCCGGAACATTTTAGAGTTAAGGAAGCTCAAGTGAGGTATGTTGGCTAAACTCTTCTCTTAAAAATTGAACCCCACAATATCCATGTAAGTATCGAGTTGCTCATTGCGAGTCGATTGCCCGAATAAGCTGGTGTCAACAGACATCCGTGATCAATATGTAATT